>VZTO01016857.1:4971-16375 GCA_013400615.1 Syrrhaptes paradoxus | reverse complement strand
AGTGATAGGACAAGGGGCAATGGGTTCAAGCTGGACCATAGGAGGTTCCACTTGAATGAGAAAAAACTTATTTCCAGTGAGGGTGACAGAGCACTGGAACAGGCTGCCCAGAGAGGTTGTGGAGTCTCCTTCTCTGGAGACATTCAAAGCCCGCCTGGATGAGTTCCTGTGCGATCTGATCTAGGTGTTCCTGCTCTGGCAGGGGGATTGGACTAGATGATCTTTCTAGGTCCCTTCCAATCTCTAACATTCTGTGATTCTGTGATTAGTAATAAAATCAATACCAATAGTTAGCTAGGTCTAATAACTACACAGATTGGATCAGATCAGACTAATATTACTTCTCCTAATAACCTGCTATTGTTGCTGTTGCACACCAGCTAGTAACAGATATCATGTCTTTTAATTAAAACAGAGGTTCCAGCATTTTATTCACTCATAGTCATAACTAGAAATGGCTAGTCTGTACCCTACCAATTAAATCTGTCCTGAAGGCTCTTATAAATGAAAATAGAGAATCCACAGAGAATCCTCTGACAGCCTGAGACTATGGCCAAGTGTGATAGCCAGGTGAAAGGCATGGAAAATCAAGGTAATTAAAACCAGGCTTGCCCTCAGCTTGGGACCACTGGAAAACCCCAAGATAGGCTTTCCAGCAATTCTTGAGGTTCTGTTTCAAGGCTACATTTCATGCTGGAGCACAACCAACGCCTTTCAGATGTTTGTCAAGGAAGGCTGTGTTGCCATGCCTGCCCCTCGGTGAGATGGGTCAGGCTGTGGATCACCACTTCCCCTTGGCTTGTGGTGACCACCCTGCCCAGCGTCTCACCTCCAAAACCTCCCTGCTGAACTCCTGGCCTCAATCAATGCACTTCCACGAAGAATGACAGCTTAGAGAAAACAGCATATTTAAAAGCAAAAGGCACATGGGGTTTTATTGAATTTGTTCCAAACGATTCTACATTCAGTCACCCAGAAACTGTCTCCCTGCAGGCAACAATATCTTTTACTAATGAGTGTTTGCTGTACGAAATAGCCTGGCTGGTACTTCAAAAGTTCTTTGCTCTGACTCTACACCTGCCTTGTGTTAGGGCTTCTTCCTGCTTTTCTTGTCTTTTTAGGCTTCTTCATGTTAATGAAACCATCTGCAAAGGGGGAAGGAAACAAAAAAAAACCATGATCCAAGACATGAGGTCACTTCATGTCAGAAACAGAGTAATATGTTGAGTTCATCTTGGATCCTGGCCCTTGGGGGCTGGATAAAGCTGCTTTTGGTCACTCTCCTGATCTCCAGCCAGAGCAGGTCATGGTGCAGCATTTCTGCTGTGACACAGCCTGGGTGCAGCCTTGTGTGCTGAGCTGCAAGGATGCTTTTGGCTTCCTCTGAGGCTGGGTGTATATTGGCCACAACAAACTGATGCACACGGTGCCTTGGCTTGCTCAGACCTGATGTTTTGCTCCCACTGGCTTTATTCTGTTGTCTCTGCAGTGCAGCAAGGGTGTGATGGAGAAGCAGGCCGCTCTGCACCACGGCATTGCAGCCCACACATCTTCCACTAGTCACCTCCTTAGTTTTGATTCTATTCTATATCTTTAATTTTATTTTAAAGCAACCAAAACACTTATTGAGGGTGAAATTGGCTCTCCTCTCTTCTCTTTTCCCTCCCCAATTGCAGCCACAGTCCCTGGTGCTGCACTCAGGGGACTGCTGGATGTCCTAGCTTCATTGGAACAGGGATTTAACTCCCACCTTGGGACAGCTTTGACAAAGTGAGATTAAAAACCTGACTAATCAATCTGGTCAGCTGAATGCAAGCTAAGTGAGATGTCTGCCTTGAATCTCTGGGGTGACAGCCCTCTTTGGAGGGGGGAGCTGCTCCTCTCCCTGTTCCCTTCAAACCTGGGCTTTCTGAAAAAAACAGCTTTGGGGTTTGTGTGTCTTGCAGAGCTGGAAGAGGATAAAACTCTTCAGCTGCCCAGGAAGGAAAGAGAGAGAGACTTTGAATTTCTTCCCTTAAATCATAAGTTGCTCTAATTGTTGTCTTCTTCCTTTTTCTGCTTTTTCTTACTCTCGCCTCCCTTTGAATTGAGGATTTTTCTTCACTGGCACATGTACGCAGGGCTATCGCAGACAGCGTTGTCTGGCAAAACACCTGCAGAGTGAGCAGGGGCTGATGCTGCTGCCAAACTGCTCCCCACACCCCTGGGACACTCCCTTCCCACCTGTGTCCTGGGTGCAGGAGCCTCTCCCACTTCACTCCTGTCAGTCAAGGTGAAAGAGGTGCTGAAGGACAGCACACATGAAACAAGACGTTTATAACACTCCAATTTTAGCTAGAAGCCATGGCTGGATTTTCCCTGCCGTGTTTTTACAACTAAATATCCCAAAACTTTGCCTGTCCTGTCAAATCTGGGTGCAGGTGCTCCAAAAGTTGCCAGGTGTGGATGAAGTGGATGCTCAGAAAGCATCTACATGGACACCCACCCCTGGATCTACTCTCACATCTGTGCCAGAGGGGTGTATCTGCCCTGTGCCGGAGGACAGGTACCCCACAGCATGCCCCCTTCCCATGCAGCCATCCCTGCTGCATTGCTGCTGCCTTGTTTCATCAGCCCGGTGGCCGTGCATCCAGCCTAAAAATAGAAAGACATTGTCCACTTCAGCTGTAATTACTGACTGAAAAGACTCAGTGAGGAAAAGAAGGGGCGGAGGATGTGGAAGGGAGGACAGCAAAGGAAAAGAAGAAAGGGAGAAAGCAAGAACACATCCTTGAACAGGTTCTATCAGTCATCCAGGCTGCTGCCCGTTCAAGGTCTGTCTCCAGTCCCTGGGAGGGATAACTGTGTCCTGCACAAGGGACGCATTGCCTGGAGCTATGGCTTCATTGGGGTGCAGAGGGAGGGGTCCCACCCTGAATTGTCTATCCATCACAAATTTTTTGTCCTCTCCATTCCCACCGTTCCTCAGCAAGCAGGACTGGCTAGGGTTGCTCACCCTTGTCCCAGTACCAAGACAGGCTCTTTTTCAGGCAGCACTGAGCTCTGTGGTGTGCTTGGCTAGTCCTTGATCAGCCATATCCTTTGCCCATGTACAGACCTGCTGGTGAGCACCCAGGGAGGAGGGAATTCCTCTTGTGGGGAACCAGTACTAAAATACACAGGAACGGTAGATCCATGAGAAATTTTGTTTGGGCTGCTTTTGCCACGCTCCCCATCCTATATGTATCTAATTTGCCAATGTATCTATTTCTCTGGAGTCTTTAAATACCATCTTCCCCACCCAGCTGGGTCCTATTTGTAGAGCTGTGGTTTGGCTTATATTAATTTCCCTGTTTGTAAGTGCATCTGCCTCTTTGATTGGAGGAGTCAATGCTCTTTGACCAGACTGAATGGGAGGGAAGCACAACACCAGTGCTTCCTGCAGCACTGTGGACCTTGTGTCACCTTCTCACCCAGCCCTGGTGAGTGACGGTAAATCCCGGGTTTCAGAGGCGATGGGTGATGAATTAGCTGGGGAAGCAGAAAGTGGTTTGGGTGACATTTCCATAGTCACTGACATTTCTTGGTGAGGTGTTGGAGGCAAGGATGGGTCATGCAGGAGCAGTGGCACAGGTCACCCAAAGGGTCAGTGAGGAGAAGGCAGTGATGACTCATGGTAGGGAAGTCTTGGGGTTGCAGCATGAGGCTCCTGTGCCCACCGTGAATGGGTGGGATGCAGCTGTTCCTGCATGGCTCCATGAGACAAAAATGCACTCTGGGGATGGTCACCTTGCCACCCTCTGGCTTCCAGTCCCCTCATGCCTCCTCCAGCACCTAGTAAGGCTTCAGAGACCATGCACGGGTTGCTCTCTGGGAGACCAGAGGAGCACTCCAGCTGGCCGGAGACAGCATGACAGATGGAGAAGCACATGTGTACCCCAAGCCTGTAGCTCAGGCTATGCCTGTGTGCACTGCCCCTCTTTAAAATGTCAACCATGTCCTGTCATTATCAGCTAATGCCCTCTAATGGGTCCATTAAACAGCCCTGTCTTTGCCTTGGCTTCTAATTCCCCCTCCCCTACTCATAATCAGGCAGCATTATCTGCCTCAGAAGATACAATTACACTATTTAATTCTTTCTAAATGATAGCCCTGAGCCAGCAGCACGGAGCCGTTCACCCTTACTTGGCCAAGCTAGACCCCTGGATGCTGGACCGAGGGTGGTGGTGGCAGGGGAATCCCAGCTCTTTGGCACCCAGATTTCTGCTCCACTGCTGTGGCAGTGGTGTGGGTGTCCCTGAGGGTACCTGCCTGTAGTTATAGGAGTCTTATAGCCAATAGTTCCTCCAGCCCTGTCTGCATCCCAGTGGAGCAAAAGGCTCTTTGCCTTATCTCTACCTAAAGCAAAGCTTACCAACCTCCATCCATGCCAGTCCAGATCTTTGCCTGCTACCAGGGCAAAAATCTTCCCTAAACCCCAGGAGGACATCCAGATGCCCATTGCCAACCCCTCTGTGCACCTCCATGTAACAATCTCATGAAATACTAGAGGAACGGGACTGGAGTGACTCAAAATTGACTGCTTTCTGCTTAGTACTTGGCTGGCTTTGGGGAAAGTTTTAATAGCACTGACTATTGATAATGTGTCACTGGGAATTTGCTTAGTGCTCCACGGCACAAGTACTAAAAATACAAGGTCCTGCTCTCCAGAGTGTTCGGACACATTAAGCAAAAGCAAACTCAGAAAAGTGGTAAGGTCAGGGAGAGAAGAGGAGGTCCCAGGAGTACAGCCAACTGAGAAGGCTGCCAGAGATGGGCCCAAGCAAGGCTGCTGGGGGACCCAGAAAAGAAAAGGGAGAGAAATGCAGGTCTGCTTCAAGCTCAGTGTCTGCACCGAAGGGTTGATGGAGCATTGTGATTTTGGGATCCACCACCGCCACAGGATCTTGGGTCAAGTAATTTGTTTTTCTCTACTCCCCTTTTCCTGGAGATAGGGAAAATGTGGCTCTGGGGGCTCTTTGAGATCCACAAGTGGACACCATGGTGATACTAATTGTGTTTTTTTATAGGAAAGCTAAAGGAAGACATAGAGAAGACGAACCACAGACGTGAGAGAGATGGTGAACTGTGTGCACCACTCTGTGTCCTATAGTAGAAGGATACTTGTAGCGGAAGACAATGACACAAATAGCCTTTAAGGCAATATGGCCCTTCCTGCAAAATTACTGTGAATTTTACTCTCCTTTTTATAAGACAGATTTATTCCTAATGACCTCTGATTGGCAGGCAGGCCTTCGTCATTTCCTTTCCATGCTGGTCTGTACACTTCTTGAGGTTTGGTTGTTGGTTTTTTCCCCTTTATATATTGTGCTGTTATAATGTCATGCTGAGCTGGTAAACCCAGCTGCAGTTTTGACAGATGATGTACTAGTTCCCTTTGCTTTGGATTTGACATTTTCATGAGCACTAAACACACACGCTTACAAATTTTAAAAGGGAAAAGAACCCACCCCTCTTCCCCACTCTCTCCTTTTTTTTTGGTTTGGCTTCATTTTGGAGTTGGTGAAAGATGCCAGATTAATGACCCTTGAAACTGAAACCCTGTATTTAGCTGTTGAACAAGCAGGATGAGGGAAGCCACGGCGCATGCTGCTTCTGCAGTGAGCCTCACCCCGATGGCAGAGCCGTCCCTGCCTTGCAAAGCGTCATCTTTGCCATTAGCCTCTCTCCTGTTGCTCCACGGCTCTGCATTTTTAGCACACGAAGCTCTAAATATTTCAGGGATGTGCTGCTAGACACAGCAACTCATTCCTTCTTTGCAGCCAAGGCGGTGTTGTGCAACCGGATCGAGAAATATGATCCTGTGGAGGATTAGAGAGGGGGTACTTGAAGCCCAGTCTCCTGGCAGAGAAAGGACAGAGGAAAAGGTGGGAAGAAATTTAAACTTGACAGCCAGTCCTGGTGTTCTGGGAGCTTTCATGCTGCAGCAGCAGAAGCTAAGGGAAGCTTTTCCTTCCACATTGATGGAAGTGGCATCAGGCTATTTATCTTTGAAGAAATGCCAAAAAATGGTTGATTGTGTTTAGACAGAGTAGAAAGATATAATCAACAGTGCTTCCTGCTCCAAGACAGGACAAGAAGTGAGAGTGAGGTGACCAGACCTGATAACTGTGTGCACTTGGCATCTGCTCCAGCATCCTTTGTTGTGCTATGATTGATGTGACTCCAGTATCCGCTGCTGATCTCAGGCCGGAGGAGACATTGAGGTCTATTGACACTTCTGCCACCTGAAGAACTGACTAACCTCATGTTGGGATATTACAAAGCAGAGAGTACTCTGGTGTGGCAGACTGAGGACGTCCTGTTTCCATAGGCTAGCTCAGGATAACACAGAGGGAGATGCTGTTGGTCAGCTGTCACGCAGGAGAAAGACAACCTCAATTCTGAGCCTGGTGGCTCTTACCTAACCTTGGACAGCCAACTGCTGAAGAAGAAGGGAGTCAAACTCCACACAAGACAGACAGGATCTCCAGGCTGTTGTTGCTTGTATGAAAGCACCATGGAGAGAAGACAGTGGGGGTTTGCTGTGCCATCAACTGTCAAATCAAGCATGGCTGAATGAAGGAGGAGTACTTCAATACATGTAGAGGAAATCCAGCTGAGTCCATAGTTGGCACCCTCCCAATTTCTGTCTAATGAAGTGCTTTCACTGGTCCTGTTACTGCTGGAGCTGAAGGAATGGGAGAAATTAAAGCGGTTGGTGTAGACAACCATGGAGGTGCCCACATGAAGGCTGGGTCAAATCCTCCGGTGGGCTGCACTGAGATGCGTGGTGCTGGGGACATAGGTGATGTGGGGGAGGTGACGTTTGGATCCTCCGCTGGCATCTCAGAAAGGTTTGGTCTTCAGAAACAGCAGCTGTGGTGGCAAGGTTTTACTTTTTCCTCTTTTGTTTTAAATTAAAACCCTTTCTTTTTTTTCTTTTTCTTTTTTTTTTCAGGGAAAGTAAATGCCTTCTGGCAACACCTTAAATTCAAATGCAGCAGGAAGATTATTTCCCTTGCTTTGGGCCCATTATCAGCCTGTCCCAGCTACACTTATCTACCATACTTCATCTGAGTTTAGGCTGTGAGCTCCTCAGGCCAGGGCTGCCTCTTGTACTTAGGTGTGTAAATAAATGAAAAAATAGTCTTGCAGAGAGAAGCCGTCACTGGTTTTGTGTTGGTGCTGCTTTGGGCAGTTGTGGAACAGAAGAGGCTTTGCATCGTGGGTCAGCTCGGCCCTCTGTACCAGCTGGCGTGGAGATGTTAACCTGCTTGCTGCCACCTCAGGAAAAAATAGGGCAAAGCTGTGCAGCTGCTGGATACCGCAGTCCTGTCAGGTTTGATCCAGAAGACAGTAAAAAAAAAAAAAAAAGGGGGGGGGGGGGAAGCAAATTTTTGGTGGAATCATGACCGTGCTTTTCTCAGGGCCCTCTTCATCTCGATCCTGCAAGCTCCACTGAAAAGAGCTGGTGGGCAACTGGCACATACCATCCCACTCTGCGGAAGGAGCACATCTTAATTTCAGGGCTGAATGTATGGGCAAACTACTATGCCAGAGGAGCGTCCACCTTAACAACCCCTCTGAGATTTCCTAGCCAGCAGCTTGCAGTGAGACTCTCCTTTTTCTTTCAAATCCAAGGCAGAGTATGACTGGGCACTGGCAAGGAGAGGTGGCCAAGCAGGAACCCATCTGGGTAGGACACAGTGGGCAGAGATGCAGCCATTCATTTCCCACTGAGGCGTCCTGCCAGTCACACATAGCAATCCTTTGCATGGGGAAATTATCAGGGAACAAACTCAGCTCCTCATCTGCAGCCATGGGACCGCTTCTCCAGGCACCCACCTGCAGTGCAAGTGATGCCAGGGAGGGGGTCAGAGGTACTGGCCTCACAATAAGCAAAGGGCACAGGTAGGTAATGGCCACCTGGATAACGTCTCTTTTTTTTCTCTTTTTTTTGTCATTTTTTTTTTCTTTTTGTGCTGGAGATCTGGGGGAAATACATTTGTTTGGGAGATTTGAACAGAAGTGACAACAGATGCACTGTGTAATAAAAATGCTAAAGTTACTATTATGCTTTCAGGAAGAGAAGAGAGAGGAGAAAAACTGCAGGCATCAGAGATAAACACATGCAAAATTATGGAAAGACAGTGTTTAATGGTTCACTGATCACGTTCTCATTGTTCTCATTTTCTAGGTATGTTACCCCTAGAGCTGAATTAAATATAGAATCTATTTATAGTGGTTTTGGTTTTTTGTTTGTTTTTTTGTTTGGGTGTGGGGTTTTTTCGTTGTTGTTGTTGTTTTTTTAAAAAAAAACACAAAACCAGGCTGTTACCACCACCAAGAAAAACATTGGCCGCTGCCCCTCCATTAGGAGACCTCTCCTATTTCTCACACCTGCACCGGTGCATCTCTGACTTTTAGGCAGCCTGGCTCAGTTCTTGTTCAGCATCACTTGGCAGCGTATTCCCCATGGCTCTACCCAGCGGTAAGGCACCTTGCTGCTTGCATGGGCTATGCTGTGTGCAGCAAATTGGGAAGTGTGTTTTTGGAGCCTCTCTATAATGGTTGTGCTTTACCCTTCACCTGAATGTTTTCACTAGGATGATCCCAAAACTTGAAAAAACTAAGGCAACTTAACGGAGCGTGGGAAGAGGCAGCAGGTAAAGGGGAAAGGACAGTTACGGGAGCTTCTAACACTAGCTTCACCTCTAAAGGCGAAGATGGTGAAATCAAGGTCTTCTCTTCCACAGTTGCTATAGGTATATTTTGGGGGAGAATAAAAACAGGCAAGCTGATGTGACCCACCCTGATCTCCTCATCTTGATGTCCCTGTGCTGTCCCTTGTCATCTCCTTCAGCAAAGACATTATTCCCCCATGCACAAGGCATAGGGGCCAGATTCCTCAGCTATCAGCAAAATTGGCATTGATGTGCTAAGTCTGCTATGGACCAGATGGACCTCAGGTCTCACTTTCCCCTGGCTATCAGTATCTATCTGGTGGCTCTTCTCTTACATGTCCACTGTGGGACTCTCTTGTTCTGTGCTAATATCCCAGCAAGTACAACAGGACCCGTGAATGGGCCTTTTAGACTCTGCATTAATACCACAAATAAAAGAATAACCATTCCTAAATGGACTAACTCTTTCAAGGAGGTATTACCTTTAATCATTTCTAAATTAATGTAAGGCAACTTGGAATTGCCTACAAAGTACTCTCTATAAAGCTAGATTGCATTTCATTTAATACCTACGCTTTTAGCCCTCTCTGGCCTTATTTTCTTGTTCTTAGATAGATTTTTTTCCTTTAGAAGACTTTTATTTTTTTTTTCTTTCCAAGTGTCTGTGCTGGCTCAAAAATGACTTGGTACTTGATCAATACTTCTGGTCGCTGTTGGTACAGGTGCTGATGGGAAGCCGGCAGAGAATTATTCAGGTGAAAGCCTCCAAGAAAATACAGTCAGGGAAGGTGGGTTAGTTTGCATGTTTTAAATCTTCATTGTTTTCACGAATGGGGGAGGGACGGGGAACGGGGGATGGACAGGACCAGAGAGACAGCCAGAAAACAGATTTTGGAGAATGCCAGAAGTATTTAAATTCTCGGTGGAGGGAGGTGGGAGTTCACAGCACCAGTAAAACAAACAAAAAAGCACATTTCCAATACCACTGTGCTTTGCAGTAGGGAAAAGCCTGTAAGGAGATAAGAAAGGCCTTTCTTGTTCAGCTGAAGAGCACATCTGTACTTACTGCAAAGGCTGTCCTGACTTCTAACTGTTTTCCTCTCTGGGCAATCCCAGAGTCTGATGTGATTTCTCTCCCTAGTAATACCCAACAGATTTTCTTCCCTGCTTTCACTCTCTCCCTCCATGAGCCTACACAAACATCTTCTTCCCAAAGACATTAAAGGTGCAGAGCAACAACGTTGAAGTTTGCAGATAGGCACAGAGTGGGGAAAAAGTAAAAAATTCCTTAAAGGGTCAAATTTCCTTGTAGCCTTTTACCTTAGTATGCATTCCTCTCCTCTTCCCAGCATAAAGCCTCAGTGTGGAGGTAGCAGGGGCACCCTCACTGCCTTTCCCCTCTTGTCCTTGAGAATGAAGTTTATTCCTGATGCTTGCAGGTTATTAAATGCCCTTGGAAACATCTTGTGATGCCAAGAGGTGCAGGGAGCAGTCCCATGGGACCCTAAAAAACTGTTGTTTTCCACCTGGGATTGAAGCAGGTCACACCACGCTGCAGCCCTTTGGATGCTCTGCTCAAGGGATGCTCCAACTGTCAAAATCCTCCCTGGAGACTTCCTGCTCCAGCAGAGCATCCTGACCTTGCAGGGTTGAAGGTACTTGAGAAAAGTCCTGCATCGCTTCTGTGTCTGGTTTCAGGCAGCAGAAGGGAGGGGCAGCAGCTCCTTAGCCCCTGACAGACATTCATGCTTGGGAAACCCAACATATTTGGGTGACACTTTCTCTGTGAGTCTGTTCTTCCTCCCCTCTCCAGCCCTGTGTCATGGATGCTGTGCTACACACTACATGTGCCATCTATCTTTCCAACCGTGTACTATCAAGTCTTGCAGGAAGGGGCAGATTAACAAATTAGGCTGGAAGGGGTTTATTCATTAAAAGGAAACCAGCTGGGTGGAATGACAGCAACCTGTGTCTTTCCCTGGTCTCTGAGCTCTTACAGGTGATGCTTGCATGCAGGCAAAAAGGCTTAGGGTTGAACTTTGGGGAACCCCCCATTAAAGCATTTGCAGCACATCTCTGCATTGGCCTATGGAAATGTGACTGTCCCCCTCCTTAAGGCTAAACCAAGCGCTGAGAAACCTGACAGCCCGGGTGAACCCAGCCATGAGTGACTTCTCCCGTCCTCCTCGGGAGGGAAGAGAAATGTCAGAATTTGTCAGTTGTCACAGCTTATACAAGGCACATTTTTCTCTCCCCAGCGCTGAGCCAAAACCACTCTGAATGGAGGGAGGCTGAAGGGGGGGTGAGGGGCAAAGGGAGCTCTGAGTCCTGCTAAACTTCTCACGTCCCTTGGGTGGGTTTGTCAGCACTGAGAGAAAAGTGCCTGTGTAAACCTGGGGGAAACAAGGTATGCATGCACCCGAGCACTGAGGAGGCAGTCTAGGAAGGCAGGTAGAAGGGTGTCTGTGTGGGCAGGCATCTGTGCAGCCCTGAGCACAAACTCTCAGCACCCAGCACCTTTGCTGAACAAATGTTCCTTCAGCAAGCAGCTGCTGAATTCAAGCAGCAGCTGACAGTGGGGGTCAGGAGCAGCTGAATGCCTTCCCCCCTGTCGTGGGTTAAGCAGAGGAGAGGTTTTTTTTTTTTTCCTTTCTTCATTTTCTTCATAAATAGTTAGCAAGAAGATATGTTTTGGATTC
>VZTO01016856.1:83870-104025 GCA_013400615.1 Syrrhaptes paradoxus | reverse complement strand
ATATGCATGATCTGCTTTGCCACATCTTAGTTGTACCTGAATTTTAAAAAATATGTTCAGACTTTAGTGGGTGTATGAAATACGAATATTAGCAGGAACGCAAAACCTTTTCTTATTTACATTTCCTTTGAAGTGCAGCAAGGTCACTGTGGTAGAATTTAATATAAAGGAAGGGATAATTAACATCGGACTATGAAATGCTGTTTGCTTGTGGAGGTATGCTGATTGAGACACTGGATTTCTAGTAAGCACTGTATTCTAAGGTTCTGGAAAGACACTTTTTGCCATTTAGCGCCTTCACTGCCAGTCTGTTCTGCTCTCCTGATGTCTGAGTGCCAAAGACGTGGCCTAGGAATAGACTTCACTTCTAAGTACTAATCAAAGTCATAGAGTTTTTTTATATTAAAACTCTTTCATGCTTCTGTCATGTAACTCCTTGAACAAGTTTTTTGTTTATGGGACATTTTATAATAGACTGTATGTTTTGTCTTTGCACTTCCAGTCACTGCCCAAGAGCTATGCAAATACCACGCTTAGAGTACTTTTTACAGCATGTAGCATGGCAATAGTGACTTTCATAAGTTCTCTCCCATGGCCCTGTAACTTCTTCAGGTTTGAAAAACAGCTTTACTTAATGACAAGACCAAAGGAAATAAAAAGTTGAAACTTTAAAAATTCAGATCTGAACTCCATGGATTGTTGCTACTCCTGGCCTGGGTTCTTTGTTCATACAGTAATGCCTACATCACGGCTGCCAGAGGGCTGGGGCCAAAAGTCACTGCATCAATGCCACACAGAAGCCATTTTAGAGGGTATTGCAACATCAAACACAAGTTTTTCTTGAAAGTCAGCAGCTTCTGGAGAAGAAAGTACCGATGAGACAAAACTGACCAGTGTGGCAAGGATACAACCACCCCAAATATTTCACCAAGCATCCTTACAAAGGAGGTGGCTGCTGCCCCTTCCCTGGGCACTCCTTCCATGTCTCAGAGCAGTGCCTGGAAAAGCTGGATGGCAATGGCTGGTGTAACCAGCTGTGTGGAGGCAGGAGTCAGACACAGGAAAGGAGGGGGAGAGGATGGACCATGGGTGATCCAGAGATGCAAATACAGGTTAGCACCCTTTATATGAGGAACAAAAGCTGCAGCAGATGTGAGGAGCAGCCAGTGAGAAAAGCGGGTAGGTCAGAAGGAAAGGCTGTGAATGAATGTGGAAGGTGTGTTGCAACATTTGTCAAGGGCCAAAAGATCTGTCAGTGGCTGAGACATAAAAAAAGAGTCTGGACATAATTTTCAAGAGTGTGGATGAACAGAAGGTGAAAACTGTTTCTACGTAATGTAGAAACTGTTTCTAAACAACCCGAAGCCAAACTGTAGTTCTAATTAACTGGAACCAAATTTCTTACATGTCAGCTTACTTTGTGATACAAAGGTTAAGATTGTCCACATGAAGCTGGCTGAATTTTATTGTGTTTCGGCACTGAAACAAAATGGAACAATGTTTAGGAAAACGGAAAGTGTTGGTAGAAGGTGTATGGTTGCCGACACTGCTGTGTGGTGGAAAAGATTGTGGAACACTTTAAAATTTTGTTTATTAACAGTTTTCATGTGCACTTTGGCATATTATTTGCCACTCTTATTCTGTATGACAGTCCTGTTTTTAAAAAAAAATTGATAAATTAGTTCTAAGCACTGATCGTTTGCAGTATGGGATGTGCTTGTCTTAATTGCCTGACCATCACTCCATTTAGGAAGCATGTAACACCTGTACAGAGGAAAGAGGTTCAGGAATATTTGTATTTTTGTTTTTCTCTTTTAGAGCACCAGACAAATCATTTCTACTGGGACCTCTGTGGAACTGACGATGGAGAATGGCGTGATTATTTGTTATAACCATTATACTAGCATACAGCAGTAATTCTATGATTTCTCTGTCACTTAGCAGGCTTTTTTGGGATTTAAAGCTCAGTGAATTTTTAAAAGGTATAAATTTGTTATTAAGTTTAATATTGACTTGTGCTATGTAGTTCTAATTAAGAATTCTCAGAAATGCACTAAAATGGCATAGTGTTTGTTGTTTTCCTGTGTTTGGTTCTCACTTTTTTAAGGAGAAAAAAAAAACCTGGCTGTTATTTCCCACTCACCTAAAAGCTCTTTTGTGATTAAAATTCATATTATTCAGGCTCATACTGACCACACAATAAATAATGTTCAATTGCCTTTGATTACAAAGAAGAAGAAGAAAAAGAGTTCTGGCAATTATGTGTTTTATTAGCACTACTTTAAAATACAAAAAGAGCATTTGCTAATTACCTAATGCCTTGGGATTCCACAAAATCTAAGATTCTTCACCATGTTTATAAGATTTAAATTTTGCAGTGTTGGACAGATGGGAAGAGTGGCTTACCAGGAAAACTAATGTTTCAGGCAGGAACAATTGTATTTTTTTTTTCTGTAAGGGTGAGTAAGGAATGTGAAGCAGACTAATATATCAGTTTTTAAGGGGTGGGGAAATTATGATGGCTGTAGTTTGAAATCACATGTCTGGAGAAATGTAGGAAACTAGAAAAAAACCTTTGAGAGCTTGAAAAATTATTTTCGTTGTGCAGATATTATAATCTCGAAATACATTCCAAGACCCCCAGACACCTCTCTTCAAATATCCAGAGAAATGTTTTATGGACTTTCCTGTTAATATCCAAGCCAGTTTGTAGTTTCAGTGACATTTTAAACTAGCCTTAGAAAGTTCCGTGGGAAAAATCCAGCACCTTTCATTCAGCCCTTTTTGGAGACAAACCCCCAAAAGACCTAATGGTGCCATCTCTTCCTAACCACTGTTACAGCCTTTCTGTAGGTGAAGTTGAGTATACAGGTATGGAGAATATAAATCTGTCCGTTCTTCTTTCATGCTGCACCCTTTTCATTTGGGACTCATCATGATGGGGAAAAGGTGACCAAAGATTCCTTTGATGGAGAGTTCGGCTTTCATAAGTACAGAGTACAAATCTTCTGAAAGGGAAAGTATTTTTCCTGATTTCTCTGTTCTCCGGCAAGCATTTGTACTGTAAATAAAAGTGTTCACATATCAGCTAAACAGACAGTTCAATATCTAATCTAGAGAGAAGGGCAAGGCTTGGATGGTCTTTGTGTTTTCAATTTCAGGCCATAAACCTTTCCAAATTAAGAGAAAAAAAATCTGTGGGGATCAGAACTTGTGAGGCAAAGAAAACCTCAACCCAAGATTTTATCTAGAATAATTCTATGCATCTGAGGAGAAATTAATCCTTAAAAAGAAATCTCAGCAATGGATATAACAAAGAAAAAATAAATCAGTTGACAGTACAGACAGACTTTGTAGGCCAGCAAAGTTAAGTTTACTGTTTTGGTGTTGTTATCCATTTAAACAAGTTATTCTAATAATTATTAAGAAAGGGAGGTCTGAAGTGCTTAATGCTTCCAGATTCCCATGAAATAGTAAAGGAAAATCACATAACTGCTTGTATTTTCATTGTTCTAGTCAAACAGAGAAAGGTATACTTACTTATTCTAGTTAATCATCTGTGCCTTACCTCAAATAATCCTGCTCCCAATCTGAGGTCCTGAAAGAATAATGTATAGGAGTAAAGTTAGTTTGAGTTACAGCTGGAAAGGGGCTCATACAAGACTACTCTCAGTGCCAGAGATCAGATGTATATTATGACAAATTCCTCTTGCAAGAAGCTATGGTCTTGATTTTCTTCTCAGTAAAATGAGATGATGTGCAAAGCCTTTGACACTGTTATGCACATCCTTGTCTCAGGGGTTGGTACTGGGACCAGTGTTGTTTAACATCTTTGTCAGTGACATGGAGAGTGGGATTGAGTGCACCCTCAGGAAGTTTCCTGATGGTACCAAGCTGTGTGTTGCAGTCAACATGCTGGATGGAAGGGATGCCATCCAGAGAGACCTTGACAGGCTAGAGAGGTGAGCCAATGCAAACCTCACGAAATTCAGTAAGGCCAAGTGCAAGGTCCTGCAAGGGAATTTCAAGCACAAATACAGGCTGGGCAGAGAATGGATTGAGAGCAGCCCAAGGAGGAGGACTTGGGGATGTTGGTTAATGCAAAGCTCATCATGACCTGGCAATGTGCACTTGCAGCCCAGAAAGACAACCGTATCCTGGGCTGCATCAGAAGTGTGACCAGCAGGTCAAGGGAGGTGATTTTCCCCCTCCACTCTGCTCTCGTGAGACCCCACCTGGAGTACTGGGTCCAGCTCTGGCATCCTAAGCACAGGAAAGACACGGACCTGTTGCAGCAAGTCCAGAATAGGGCCACAAAGATCATCAGAGGGCTGGAGCGGAGCACCTTCCATACAAGGACAGGCTGAGAGAGTTGGGGTTGTTTAGCCTGGAGAAGACAAGACTCTGGGGAGACCTTCTAGCACCTTTCTACTACCTAAAGGGGGGACTACAGGAGAGATGGGGAGGCACTCTTTAATAGGGAGTATAGTGATAGCAGAAGGGGTAATGGTTTTAAGCTAAAAGAGGGTAGATTTAGATTAGACATTAGGAAAAAGTTTTTTACTATGAGGGTTGTGAGGCCCTGGAACAGGTTGCCCAGGGAAGCTGTGGATGCACCACTCCTGCAGGTGTTCAAGGCCAGGCTGGATGATGCTTTGAGCAACCTGGTCTAGTGGAGGGTGTCCCTGCCCATGGCAGGGGGGTTGGAACTAGATGATCTTTAAGGTCCCTTCCAACTCAAACCATTCTATGATTCTATGATGAAAAGAGCACCATTCCCAAATACTTAAGATGATGTTTTTAATATTATTTGTTTGTAGTGGCAAGAAATATGAATCACTGTATTTTTATTGAGATAGAGATCATTTGATGAAACACATTATTTTCTTCTAATATTCTATAAGACTGGATTTATGCATACTTAGTAGTCTGTGAATTCACATCCTCCGTAACAAATATTCGTGTTGTCTTTTAGCTGCAATGCTTAGAATTGCTGTGTTTGCATGTATGAGAAACAAACAAATCTCATGCAGTTGCCAGAGACCTGCTTAATCCAAAACATAAAACCTGAGCATTTCACCTAGATCAGCAGCAGGGTCTCCAACAGCCTGTGCAGATGGTCATAATTCTGGGAGCAGAAAACTAAGCTGCAGCCATACTTCCTTGGCCAAGTGCTTGCAGATGCTCCAGGAGCAGGTTCAACATACAGAGACAGGGATTCTTGCTCCTATTAAACACTTCAAACATCTGTCCCCAGTGTTGAAAGCTCTGTGCTGGCATCTGTTAAATAGCAGATCATTTGCAGGGTTGTACGTCATGGGTTCAGCTCATCACAGTTTTGATAATTTCTTTATTCCCTGCATGCCTGCCATGATCTGAGATGTGCTGACACCGGGTTTCTGTGGCTCATAAATTCTATCTCAAGACATAGAAAATGTCTTTAGGGCTTGTACTGCTTTATGCTTTCCAGTTCTGAAGTTCATTCCTGCGTTATGAGGTTAAAGCTCGACAGTTGTTTTGATATTCAAGCACCTCTTTCTGGCAAAGGCTTTTTGTCACTGCTTGCTCTACAGTAAGGGGGAACAAGTTTCCAAATCTCATTGTGGGTTTGGGATCCAGGAATGTCTAACATTTAATCCTAGGTACCACAAATGCTATCCATGGCTTGGCCATGGAAGGTCATGTCATTACATAGACCCTACATCTCTGTTTCCTTCTTACCAAAATAGGCATTGCATCTCATGAGCATTTTGATGAACTGATTTGCTGTTTTGGATAGAAAAAGTCTGCTCATCTACTGGGCCATCTAATGTCTCTTTTGCGTTAAGATAGCACCAGACCTCTGAGGGAGTACCTAAGCTCCAAATTCACATGCTTGTTAAATGTTTTGATTGTTCTTCTTGAATGTGATGCCCTGAGATGCATGAGGATGTGTTTTTTAATAAAAACTACCATCTTTACAACCCTGTTTAAAGACTTCGTATGTTCTTCTCCAGTTTTCGGAATCTTGCTGCATTCTTAAACAGCCCTTTTGTCAGGAGATTGGTAATCCTGGGCAAAAAGCTCTCATATAAACAGAGATTCTCTTAATTGTCCCCTGGACCAGCCTGGAGCCTTTTCACATGGCTTAGCTGTGTGATTTCCACAGTCTGACCCATTTAGGAAGGGAATCTTCTGACCTACTATATGTATATTCTTGTTGGCAGATGAGGCTTTGTAGTACTTTCCTGGAAAACAGAAAGTGTCACTGTGAGGCTGGGGTCAGAACACATTTCCTTACACTCAAGTTACAGAACCACTATCTATGATCTTGCAGGGTGCTTCCCAAGACAGCAGTTAGGGGACAGAAATCCATGACTGTGATTCCCAGGGACCAGGATAATGTAAAAAGTAATGGGAATTAAGATTGTGGAAGACGTGTAGTCATTATCTACAGTCTAAACACCACAAATTCAAGAAATTCAGACATACTTTTTAGATGCCCTGAAGCAATGTGTTAGGGTTGTGATCTGTTGAAAAATTAGTGCATTGCTACTTGTTTAAAGACTCGCTGTTGTAAAGCCTACAAAGACCTTCACACTTGCCAGTTACCCTATAGATGCTCTAAGGAAAGCTAAGTTAAAAGAATAAAAAATAATTTCTCTTACAGAATCTGAATATAGGTCATAAGATGCCAATGGTTACAGCAGCAAGTGAGCAGCAACGAAAAGAGAATAAAATCTACCTACCCACAAGATTAGATCCAAAAATGTCTTTTACTTGATATTGTCCAGCCAATAGCTGGTTATGATGCTTCGCGTTTGTATGACTTTGTCTGTGGTTCTGGGGTCAGTCCTTATATACCTATTTTCCATTTACAGATGGTAGAAGGGATTTGGGTGATCACAGTTTTTTGGTAATGATCCAAATGAACTCTGTGTGCCTGTAACAACACCCTAACCCTTAATCAGGTAAGAGTTTCAGACTTCCAAACTATTTTATGCCCCTTCCAGAAAAAATGTTAATGAGTCTTCTCATGGATAGGTGTGGTTATCACTTGCCCAGACAGTAAACAGAGTCAGTTAACAACTACTCTGGTGCTGGGCTAATGGTTAACATATTGAAAGGCAGAAAACCTTTTTCTCTGGGTGTGCCAGTGTTTAAATGTCAGAATAAAGCATTTTTTATATCACATGAATTTACCACTTCCTACATATGTTTTATAATATCAACTGTTCTCTTTAACTCAGTGTGGTGAATATAACATATCATGTGCTCTCATACGGTAGTAACTGGTGCTGAGTTTAGCAGTGAACTGAATTTCTCCCAACTACTTCCAACCTTTTTTGAAGGTTACTATAACAATACTTAACTTGGCTTAGAGTTTGCCATTCCTGGTTATAACAAACTGATTTTTTTCAAATGTGCAGTTATTCTGCTTATGTCTTTGCCATGCTATGAATACTTATCTCTGTTATTTTCTACAACAAGCAGAAGTATGAAAGACATGACGGAAAGGCAACAAAGATGAAAAAGATGAGCTGGGGAGTGACACTAAACATACATTCAGGAGAATTAATAATAATTTAAAAGCTGGACCTCAGTATAAATAAGCAAGTTGAAGGAAGAAGGAGCAGAATGAACATGAAAGGTATAAGAAATTAGAAGAATAGAGAAGTTTTTGAACACTGCATAAGAAAGAGGCATGAATGACGAATGTTATAAAGTGGAACAAGGTTGGAGAAGAAAACAATCCAGTAGGTAAAGATGAGAATAAAACAAGGAGGTAGAAGGAAATTACCATCACAACATGAAAAGATGAGAACAGCAGCATTGAGATTACATGATTCTAATTCATTTCTGCAGAAGGGTGAGTGTTTTTAGAAGTTCCTGGCAGTAAGGTCAAATGAGAAAATGAGAGAGTTTTGTTTGAACATGTCAAAACTCACACAGCCTTCCAACAAGCCTGGGATTTCCATCTGCTGATGCATTTAAGGATCTGCCTTCAGAAAGCAAAGTGGAGATGCTGAAGATAAGTGCAGCAAGTCCTAAGTAACTCAGATGAGAGAGCAAATTAAGGTCTTTCCTGAGAGCTGTTTAACAACCCCATACTTTGCTCCCTATCATCAAGACAGGAATTGTCATGTCATTTCATTTCTGCTCACCTGCTAGATCTTACAGAAGGGCCATCTTTCCCACAGGAAGAACTGCAGAAGGGAGGCTGAATGAGGGACCCTCCAACCCCACATTTTTCCAGCAGGAGAGAGAGGGACAAGGCAGCATGGAGGAAAGGCACTTGTGCTGAGAGATGAGGTGATGGAGCAGGAGGAGTGGGACAAATCAGTTTGTTCTCCCAACTCATGGAGGTCCTGGGCTGCCTTTTTCCTACAGCTACTGGAGAGGTGGTACCCTTCCTCCTCCCCACTCCTGGGCCATTGGTAGCTCATCCAGCACTCAGAGGGTAACCACCTAGGTCCTGGCTTTTTGCTCTAAGCGTTGGCCTTCTGTAACCACCATGGCATTCACCTAAAGCAACCAGATTTTAATGAATCCAGTGTTCATGACCTTCCTCCACATGACTCTTAAGGACATAGAAAACTTAAACGGGAGCTGGTCTTTTCTGTTCTGCAAATATTGGCTTTTTTTTTCACTTATTGTTTCTTCCTGAGACCAAGCCACCTGAGCCCATGTTTTCACAGAGCCCTGAAGGCTGGCTTGTGGAAGAAATCAAGGATGCTGCAGAAACAAACCTTGTGCCAGTATCGCAACAGTGGGCAGTGATGTCGTCTATTTTGCAAATAATAAAACAACGCATAGGCCTGCCCACAGCTAGCAAATATAGGAAATTTAAGAAATACAGCAAGGAAAGCGGCTGGAATAGGAACCTGCACCCAGCCAGGGCAGCTTTCATATCTGTTTGTGGCCACAGTTGGGACAAAGGCATTGCAGGACTGCTTTGGTACATAGATGTGTGCATGTGTCTGGGGGACTTGAGGAGTAGAGGTTAGACTGGGAACCTTGAAGGCCTTGCTAGTGTATGAGGTTCTGCTAAAGATAAAACGTATTCTGGGTTTAAACATTCTGCTAAAGTAGTTTAAGTAAACAAACACTTTCTAAAGCCAAAATTAACTTGAGTCTGCCCTGTAATTGATGGCTGAGAAGTGTCAAATCATCCTCCATCTGAGACTGAAATATAACAACAAGCCTCTATTTTCACTGTTTATTCCATACCACAAACTATTTAGCAACAAAGGGTGAAAATGACATTGGAAACTAAGATCCAAAGTTGGTAATTTTGGAGTTTAGGAGGAGAAACAGCAGGGGTGATTTTATATAAACTGGCTTCCCCTCCCCAACATAGCTTCATCAAAGTGCTTTATTATGTTATAGCTCATGCTTTTGTACTGTTTTCTAATATTGTACTGGCTTCTCTGAATAACTTTGAAAACTAAGGCTGCCTCCTTCTGAGACAAATCCAGGCCTCATTAAAATTCATAAACAGGCAGCCAAAAGCTTTGAGCACTTTTCCATTGATGCTGAGAAATGAAAGTGTCCTTATTTATCCTGATAGCATATTATTTCAAAGGGTGTCCACATCTATAGGCAACTCGGTTTTGATTGATAACACTTAAGGCTTGCTATGAAAGAAACTGATTTTCATTAAGGAGTTTTGTGACACAAACTAGTCAATGGTATCTCAAATCAGCACGATTCCAGTGTTTAATTGCGTTCTTTTGGTATGAAAAACTTCGCTTTAGCATTAATTGCAGATCTATGCTGACACATAACAGCAATCTGATCTTTTCAAGCAGCATGCATGTATACCTGGGACTTTGTTGTATATTGTCACTGCTGATTGCATTAACTTTCCCTCATTTTGGTGAAGCAGTGGAGAAAGGAGGGAGATAATTAATTATCCCTGCTATTGAGTCCAGCTGAGCTCATGTTACACTATTTAATACCAGTTGAAAAGTATATTTGGGCACTGCATTTTTTTGTTTGTCATTCTGCCAAATATGCACTGAGAATAATGATATCTGTCCTAAATCATTCTTAAATTCAATTGGAAAAAGAAAAAAAACAGATGCTTTAGTCAAAAACAAAAATTGAGGAATTTTGACACAATACAATCTTAGAAATACAGGTATTTAAATATTTTAATTGGCAGCCACACAAATTATAATCAATCAGTAGGCCTTTGCAGTGCTTCAATACAGAAAACATTTAAAACTTCAGTAGATAAAATCAACTGGAGTAACACGTTTGCTCAGAAGTGTGCATAAATGACTGTAGGACATACTCTTTATTAAACAAGTTGCAGAATCAGACCTCATTGGGCAAAGCTAGCATTGCAGATACTCTATATGACACATTGGTAGTTGATGTTGGTCTGCATTTTAGTGTCTTTGTAAGTACCACACAAAGGTGACATATAATATAGATATCAATATAACCTTCTTATTAAGAACTGACATTTATTTGCAGCTTAAGGTTGTTTTAGGAATAGTGTCTTAAAATTAAAATAATTCTTGGTTTTAAGCTGAATTTGTTTATACAGAGAGCTCGGGTTGTACATCCAGCATGAGATTTTTTCTCTCCTACCCACTCAAGCTTGTGCAGATCCTCATGAGAACTGGCATACTTGTCCTTATCTACAGCAGTGCCGTATCTTTCTAGAGAGATCTTTTTAAAAAGATGGCAAAAATTGTAAGATCAGCTGGTTTCCTGAGATAGCCAGTTTCGGGTAGTATGATATACATTATAAAAATGTAATTGTGTATATTTACATTTCATTTCAGATGCATTATTCCACAAATAAAAGCCTAAATAATGCCTCTACACTAGTTCTTCAGCTCTCTGGAGTCTGTCCTGGCCTTCCATGGTGTGTTGTACATAAGCAAAATGTTTCTTGTACAGCCTCCCTTCTATGAAATTCAGGAGGTAACAAGCCAAAGTGTCAAACTTGTAAGCACAGCAGTTAAAAACATTGTTGCTGATGTTCATAGAAACTGTTGTTTATTGCCACTCAGAAAATGCAGCATATAAATCAAGAACATTAGACTGTTATTAAGTTACTTTTTTTTGAGTCTTGCCTTTTATAACAAAGCTCAAAGCAATCCCATCACAGCATAAATTCACCAGTGGATTTGACAGTAGCTTACTTTTGGAAACAGCCTAGCAAACATATGTTACTGATGACTTTTATTAAATGTGTCTTCAAAATAGCAGTAAGCACATGACAAGAGCACTTTGTATTTGAAATCTGTATGTTGATGAGTGAACTGATTCTGTGATTCTGTGATTCTGTGAACTCAAATTCACCCGACAGAATTTTTGTAACCTTGTGTTGACAAATCAACACAAAGACGGTAACAATTTTTAGCAAATGGGCTACAAGTCAGTTTGTCAAACATGAATGTTTGTACTTACTTATCATAGCTGGTAGCCAGATTCTTAGTCACAGAGTTGTGATTTCCCAAGGAGATTTTCTACAGGCTATGCATCATCAGAAATATTAATGTGATTTTGATTTTCAGTATTCTTAAATATGAAAACTTTTCAGCATTTTATCTGAATTTGTCTAGTCCATTCACTGAAATGCTGAAATGGATTCAGGAGGCAAAATAGAGGCACTCGATCTAGAAGTTCTGGACCTAACCCAGACCCATTACTTTTAATAATATATACCCTGTTAAGGAATGCCTTTTACAATATTTTTTGCTCTGACTGTCTCCAAAAGGCTCAGAGATCTTTTGCTTTGGTATCTGGTATAAATAATACTCAGCTTTGGACCAAGCAAGTTGCTCTTTTTCCATGTAATACAGCCTTGTAAACATAAGTTATTTTAAGTCAATTGTGTATTAGCTCAGTGAAGTCAGTGAATACTTGATGAAATGCTTTTTCCTTACTGAAATATTCATGAAGCTAATTTTCAACAATCAACAAAATCGAGTCATGTTTTTGAAAAAGAAAACAACATCTTTCCATATCTGCATGTTGAATACAAATCAAGAAACCCCTAAAATAGAAGTGATCAGATTAACTTCTTGTATTTGCTCCTGATTTGATGAGAATTTGGAGTCCTAATCAGACAGCAAGTGAATAGCTCCTTTATTATTACTTTGATTTCAGTTATCAGCCATCCCCTTTTGGGACTGAGTGTATAGTACTGAATATGACACTGAATCTGGAACACAACCCTGATCATAGCGGACACTAACACTTCCATGAGGGATTTAATATAATCTAATTCTCTAGTATCTCAAAATCTTATTGATGCACACACACACAAAAAAAAGTTTATCTTTTTTCCACCAATGTGTTCTGATTAATATTTTCATGCTGTCCAGAGGAAAACCTGAACCAGTATTCACCAGTATTAAGTCCACTGAAAGCCATCAAATCACTGCAATCTGGCCAATCAGTCTTTCAGGGATGGTATTTTTAGCTGCATGCTATATCAAATTCAGGCTGAGGAGAAGTTTTACTTGTAAAAGTTTCTTTCTATATGTCAGTTTTGGCTTTGAACTCAGGAACATATTTTGAACTTTTCTAATCATGAGATACAAGAAAAGACCACAAATGCCTTGAGGATAGCTCTTATAGCACCTCTTATTTTAGCTGAGCAGTTTGGCACAACCTCAGTTCTAATGGAGAAGGATGACACCAAGCTGTGTGGTGTGGTGGCAATGCTGGAGGGAAGGGATGCCATGCAGAGGGACCTTGACAGGCTTGAGAGGTGGGCCCATGCAAACCTCATGAAATTCAACAAGACCAAGGGCAAGGTTCTGCACATGGGTCGAGGCAATCCAAAGGACAAATACAGACTGGGCAGAGAGTAGATAGAGAGAAGGACTTGGGGCAATTGGTGGATGAGAAGCTGAAGATGAGCCGGCAGTGTGCACTTGCAGTGCAGAGAGCCAACCGTGTCCTGGGCTGCATCAAAAGAAGCATTAGCAGCAGGTCAAAGGAGGTGATTCTCCCCCTCTGCTCTGCTTTCGTGAGACCCCACCTGGAGTACTGTGTTCAGATGTGGGGCCCCCAACATAAAAAAGACATGGACCTNCTGAGGGTGGTGAGACACTGGAACAGGTTGCCCAGGGAGGATGTGGATGCCCCATCCCTGGAGGTGTTCAAGGCCAGGCTGGATGAGGCTTTGAGCAACCTGTTCTAGTGGAGGGTGTCCCTGCCCATGGCAGGGGGGTTGGAACTCGATGATCTTTAAGGTCCCTTCCAACCCAAAGCATTCTATGATTCTGTGATTCTAAGGATGCACAACTGTAATTGCCTGGCATGGTTTGGAAAAATGCACAGTGGCAGCCAGGAAAATGGGTGGAGAAGGAAGGGACATGCAATGGTGACCTCCTTATGCACTGGGCAGTGGAGCTTGGCTGCCCTGGGAAAAACAACCCAGGACCTTACGTAATGCATATAAGCTCTCCACACAGCATGTGCTGAGAAGCTGGTGTTGTAAGCGCCACATGGAGAAAATCACTGCTGAGTAAGCTGCTTCCTAGAACTATCAGAAATGTTCACAAAAAGCAAGAAATCCTCCCCATGCAGTGAGTCAAGGCATGCTATTCAAACACCTAGTTCTTCTGTTTCCCTCAGATTCAGAATTTGGGGCTGTCCCTGGAGTTCAAATAAGTGACTGTTTAGAAAGGACTCAAAACTGGGCTGGAGGAGGAGGAAGATGGTAGATGTGCTTACCTTAAGCAAAATAGCAGAATGGTTGGAGTGTTCACCTAGGAAAGGAGAAGGAGGAGTTATAGTCCTCCTCAGCCTGAGGCTGTCAAAAACCTTATCTCCTATCTCTCTCCTAGGAAATTGTTGTAATCACCAGGCTAGCTGTGAAGCTGGCTGGAGGCAATCCCCACCCTTCCTGTGTAAGCTTTTCTCCTGCAAAACCAGAAATACAAGCATTAAGAACAAGATAAATGCTGTAAGAGGATACTGTAATGTGACTTTTCACCAAACGTGAGGTGAGCTCTAAGGGTGCCCACTGTAATGTACGTCTCTCAGAGGGCCTGGGGAGAAACACAGCTTCTTCTTGAGTCCTTGTAACTTTGTTCAGCAGCTAAGTTTGGCACCAAAAAGATGGCTGGTTCTGGCCAACTGCAGGGTTGCTGCTGTAGGTACCTGGGAATGTGGGAATCAGATGAGACTCTGGGCAGCTCCAGGCTTTGCTGGCACCTGGGCTTGAGAGTTTCAGAGCTGAAACCCAAATAGTGGTGTCTCAGGTGTTCTGCCTAAATCCTGAGGCAGTTGTCCAGTGGATCTAGGTGTATCTCTTCTTCAAAGTTGTGACTACAAATTTGTTCAAGTAAACACATTTTTTAAAGAAAGGGCACTTCATCCCCCTTAGATTCAAACAATTTTTCTTGTAGAAAAAGCTAAGTTAGAATATGAAACACCTCAGGAAATAAGAATAAAATGTGTCCACTGTACAAAGAGCCCTCATTAAAAAAACAGAAGCCACCTGTGAAATGGTCAGGTTAAACAAGAGAAGGGTAATGCTAGTTTGTCCCTTTTAAGATTTAACTATTCACACATAATAACTTCACTGCTTGCTTAAATAACTTTTTTTTTTTCTCTTGGCAGATTTTCTAGGTATCACTTCTTTATGTAGATAAACTGTTCTTTTGGCTAACTTGACTCTTCTTTAACAACTGAAATATTTTGGAACACAGATACCAAGCACAGCATAAACCTGAGCGTACCGTAAATATAAATGTAGTTTAGAAAAACCACTCCTGGTCAAACTGAGTCAGCTGCATTTTAGCTTGTCGGCTGTTAGTTCTAGTGGAAACAAACAAAAACCACTGGCATGTTAACAGAGAGTGATGAGGAGAAATAATCTGGGCTTTTCAGAGGCAGTAAAAGTACAGTAAGGTAAGAGGCTCTCAACATGTTACTACAAGGCAACTATCTTTCTTCCACTGAGAACACTGGGGGCTCTGGGATGTCCTTTGTCAATTATGGATACACAACTGTTCTCTAATTCTTTAATTGTGTTTTACTGAGTTAATGTAGTGCAAGATGTAACGTGTGCTCCATAGCTAGATAAACCTGTTTTTGCTCACTAACAGAGCAGTGAATTGCTCCTCTCCTTCATTCTTTTGAATATGTTTTGGTTTTCATTTGATCCTGGGTTTTGTTGGCATACTTTTATGATACTGTTATTATAAATGAGTACAGATGTCCTTTTTTACAAAACCAATGCAAGTATCATTGTCAGTCTCTGGACACCAAAGTCTTGTCCACATGTGGAAATTAAGAAATATATTAAGGTGATGATATATTGCCTAATAACTATTCCATGTATCTCTATATAGACATACTCATCCTCCATTAAAAATATTTTTTTAAATTCAGTATCCTTTAGGAGCAAGTTACGCTAAAAAGTAAAAATACACAATTTCTGTTTACATTGGAAGTTAACTAGGATTCAAGTAAAATGGAAATTTAAAATAAAATATAGTCTAAGCATTTATGCAAGAGTATAATAAGAATATCTTGTTCAAGTTTAATTTAATTGCCTTTAAAAGTGGATTTTAAAGAAGTATCTTCTTTCATTGACAAGTGTTCTACATTTAGTTATTAAAGAATAAATCTGGAGTATTTATTCTCAAAGTAAATATATTTGCATTAACTTCACATTTTGGTGTAGAATAAAATACTCTGCTTTATATATTTTATTCTAGACTACTTTTGACATTAAAAATGTCTGATTATTTGGCCCAGCCCTGCCTGATTTCCCTATAAAAACAGTGTCGAGAAGCTAGATAACTGGTATACTTCCAATATATGACATCAATTATTAGTCGACTGGTTTATGCAAGGAATGCCTAAACCTGTTCTTGTGATCCTCATTGTGACAAGATCTCTTGGTATAATCCAGCATAACTTTGCCTATGTGAGATGTCAGTATTACGCTCTGCGATTAACTGCATCTGTGAGCTGCCTGCCTGAATCCAGTTTGTATTCTGTTGATGGCTTGATGCTTCATTATACAGAACACTACAATGCATGAACCTTTGTTAAAAATCAGCCATTTATGTCCTGATTTAGAGTCTAGTCCATATTCTGCATATCTTCTGCATAACTCATGCAGAAGACATACTGCAGCTTTGCAAAGAATGACTAATTCTTTCTCTATTATGATGACTCACTATTTGTTGTTCTAAGAAACAGGCTTCTCAAACCATGGCTCTCCATGAAGGTGGGTTTTTTTCCTTCCTCTTTTAATTTTTTTCCCCTTTTCATATTTACTATTTATCAGTCTAGGCAGATGAGAGACTTTCAAATTTTTCATATAAATTTTCCTCCAGTATCTTCCCTTAGGTATTGTCTGTAGAATTTTTACCTCCTACATGAAGATTTAAGAAAAGATCCTTCAAGTATCTAATATGATGAATAATTTAGCATATGAAAGACATAGTCTCTCAATGCTACAATTAAAGCACAGTTGCTCTTTACAATTATATGTAAAGAAATTTTCAATCTAATCCTGTTGACTAATCATGTCTTCCTTTTTTTCCACTGACTAGCTGTCTAAATTTACATGCCTTTTGCAATTACCCTAAGCACAGACCTCCAAACTTCTGCTGTTATAGCTCTCTATAGCTAATTAATTGTAGAAACAAATAGCTAAGTGGTATGCCTTTGGTAAAATTTGGGCAATTTATTTCTATATTTAATATTTCCTTTGGACTGATTCATGTCCATGGCATGCAGCTGAGATGCTTCAGTTTGCTTCTTTTCAAAATCCTGCAGGTTTTCCTCCATTTTATGGTACAGAGCAGTTTACTGTGCATTAAGCCAGTGTAATAAAATTATTGTATCTTTTGGCAATGTCAGCTACTTTGAACAACAGATTTTTTTTTTAAAACACCAGCTAGCAGTACATTCTTGTGGCACACACTTCAGTTTTGTGAAATGGTTGGTTTTGTTTGCTTTGGGTTGGATCAGTAATTGTAAGCACATTTTTAAAATTGCCTTGTCATAACTTATTTTCTTTAAATCATTATAGTTTTAATGTTTGTGTGCCTTGCAATGCCCAAATGGGCTGCATCATCAACTCTTGGTGAAAAGGACTACATATTTAAGACCTGCTCTATCTTTCTGTTAGATGGATATTGGCATTCACTTAACTGTGAAAATCTGCCCCCATGGGAGCTATGACAATTAGTGATAGTTTCTGGGATAAGACAAACAAATAAAAAAGGTGGTGAATAGCACAGAGGCTAAGAATTTCTCTTCAAGGTTAGTTACTGCCTGTTTCATCACTGAACTTCTTTTTCCTTGATAGTGAATGCACCATGCAAGTACCTCAAATTTAGGTCCAAGGCTATTCACATCCCACATGCTGTTTGTTTATGTGTGAGAGGCTGTAAAGAAACAAAAGACGTTGGAAAAAAGAAATAGGCATCATGTGAAATGTGGTTTTCTTTTCGGGTCCTTGATTGTTCTTCTGGATACATCTCCATCTTTTCTGTGGGAGGTTCTCTTTGTGGTAAAGAACCCAAATGCAGACTGCAAGCTATGGGGACTTCATAGTTCTTCTGGACATGTATCTCCTCTCTGCTTAGTTGCCATTCCAGTTCAGGATCTGGAGATGGGGGGGAGAGCCTTTGCAGGGTGCAGCAACTGTCAGCATCCTTCTTCATGTGCTGGAAAGGGGAGGAAAGGTGTGTGCACGTGAGCCAAGGTCCTTCCAGCACTTACGGTCATGGAGAGAAACTGCAGCACTCAAGTCACCTGCTGGAAACCTCTCCATGAGTCAGATCTTCCTTGGCATGTCCCTGGCCTGAAAAAAAAAAACCCAAAAAAACAGAGTCCCTGTTGCTTGTGCCCATTAACAAGACTGATTTCAGCTGCTTAGGAATCAGATCCCTCCAAGGCAAACAGTTTGTTTACAGACTTATTTGTCAGGTAGTGCTCTTAAAGACAGGAAAAGAAATTTACCCTTAGAATACTAAAACACTGTTTCACATGTTTCTGCTGGACATCTTATGGAAAGCAAGAAGGCAGTGCCCACCAGAATGGAATCCACCACAGAAAGAAGAGATAGGGCAGGGCAGAGCAGAACAGAGGAGAGAACTAACTTCTTTGAATAATATGCTAATCTGCTAATAGGCAGTATTTATCAGCTGAAGAAAAACAACTTTGTGTTTTAGCTTTCTTGATAAGACAAGACCATTATCAAGTGTGTCTACCTTTGTTGGAGCTTCTTAGACAAACTAGTAGTAAGCCAGAGAAAATAAAAGTGGGCCAAAAAGCCTTTGTCTGTGGAGTCAGCCACAAGCCGAAGGAGTCATCCTGGCCATTGGGAATCACCTGGTGAAACCAAACCTGAAATCCCAAAAGCCTGTAGCTGTGTGCAGTAGATTTGGGCTATAGCTCAGAGAGGTGCAAGGTAGCACTAAGCAGCATGATACAGAGTATTTATTGTTACAAGCTGAGCAGTGTTAGCATGGAAAAGGGAAAGTTTAAGGAGAGGGTAGAATTAGGATAATGAGGGTGCTTGGTGAATAATTCCAAGGGCTGCTGTGACAAAGAATAAAAGTGCTTATTTAAAAGTTTTAAAGACTAGTTGGTGTGGTTTGTATTGCAGTCTGTAAAGTTTACGACTGGCCATGAACATTTCTGGCATACAAGCAGCAAATGTGCATGGCTGAAGCATTTGCTGCCTGTATGCAGCTGTGACGGTTATGCTCCTGTCTATCCAGTCCTCTCCTCCTAATGTAGGAATAAGAAAGAGCTATTAAAAAAATCTTGTACGTCACTCTCAAGTGTGATCTGTGCAAAAGGAGACTTGTGAATCCTGAAAATCTGGATCTGTGAATCACAGGGACATTTACTAGAAATTTACTCCATTTACTCCATTTCTGAACTTCCCTTCATGACATACTAGGCTGTATGGATGACAGGACGACTTTGTCAGGAAAATTCCTTCTGATCTACTTCTGCTTTTTGTGCTGTCTTCTGCCACATTTTAAAATATTTTTTGAACCAAAGTGGGTGAAAACATTAAATAAGACCAAGCCTATGAGCACTTTGAAATATTTCAGTGGAGAAAGTGCAAGCTGTAGAGATGGCTGAACTAAACGTTATGCCTGACGAATGTGCTGGAATTCTTTGAGTGCACTTTAAATTGGCAGGCAGAACTGAAACAAATACAAATAATCTTATTTGGAAGACAAAGCTGTGTATCACAGAGGAAAAAACAGTCTTACAAGACCAATGGATTTTTTAAATGGGTGTCTGTTCAGTATTTGACATCTTTTTTTTTATCTTATATTTTATTTCTTTGATAAAGTTGTAAGACAGAAGCAAAATAACAAAATATTATTGCTTGTGCCATTAAAAAAAAACACTAGATTTTTTGTAACCTGTATCGAATCCTAAGAATTTGTTTCAATGGTTGGTATCTTCTCAGTAGTCCATTTTCAGTCTAGTTTGGGATACTCCGACACAGTGCTGGTTTACTATCTTTGCCCTAATCTTTTGAATCAGTTCAATCTGTGTCTTAATACTTGATTAGAGGTTTGGGCAGTGTGGATGTCATAATGATATTCCATGTGTTTATGTGCACTTCTCTTCCAGTGGCAGGATAAATCACTTCTGGACTTACTGAACGTATCTCTTCTGTTAATGCAAACTAATTCCATATGCCCACAACAAAACCCCACTTGCTACTGTCTTATCAAAAACTTGGAGCAAGACTCTATGGCTCTAATCTTTTTTATTCTGTAGAAGAACGCGTTGAAGTTGCCATTTATGTACCCAGGTTTTAATGGTAACTGACCAGAATTAATAAAATTGGGATTATTATTCACATTTTCGTGCTAAAGGCATTTCTTTTTATGGCATATACTCGTCAGTTTTGTTATAGTACTAATGCAGGAAGTGGTAATTTCACCTTTTGTCTATCTTGATTTCAGTAAAGCATTTGGCACCATCTCCCACAGTATCCTCGCAGCTAAACTGAGGAATTGCGATCTGGATGATCGGGTAGTGAGATGGATTGTGAACTGGCTGGAGAAAAGAAGCCAGAGAGTTGTGGTGAATGGGATGGAGTCTAGTTGGAGGCCTGTATCTAGTGGAGTCCCTCAGGGTTCTGTATTGGGACTTGTGCTATTCAATATATTCATCAATGACTTGGATGAGGGAG
>VZTO01016856.1:15427-83481 GCA_013400615.1 Syrrhaptes paradoxus | reverse complement strand
AGAAAAAACTTCTTTACGGTGAGGGTGACAGAGCACTGAAACAGGCTGCCCAGAGAGGTTGTGGAGTCTCCTTCTCTGGAGACATTCAAAGCCCGCCTGGATGAGTTCCTGTGTGATCTGATCTAGGTGTTCCTGCTCTGGCAGGGGGATTGGACTAGATGATCTTTCGAGGTCCCTTCCAATCCTGATTCTGTGATTTTAAACATTCAATTAATGTCCATATGTTCTGGTTGAGTCTACCATACCTGCATGAAGTTACCTTTCAGGCCACACTCTCCAGCAGCCAGTGATATATCTCTGTAAATTATATTGAAAGAAGAAATTGTTGTGGTCCTGAATTAATAACTTTTAATGAGTTTCTTTTACTACTAGGAGGAAATCTTGAAGAGAAAGCAGCCCTCCTTCTATTTAGGGGACCAAAACACAACGGGAATTTCCTTATCAGAAGCCTTTCCCCTACTTACTCATATAATTATCTTTTGTCTTCTGTATCAGGCTTATTAAGTTCACTGCTGTGTTTTGAAATTATGCCCTTGGACATTCCATAGAATTAATTCTCACCTCTTTGCCTCTGCATGTGGTCTGCAAAATCTACCCTTTCTCAGAGGTTTGAAATATGAACTTTCTCAAATTAAATTTTTATAAATGCTTTTTTAATATCTCCAAGTCCAATGTCTTTCATTCCTTCAGTTAATTCTCTTGTGCTTTGGAGGCATCTTTTTTCCTATTTACAGAGAAAAAAAAATGTTAGTATTGTTTGGGAACTGGGAGTTGTTGAAGAGGTTGTTGGACACTGTGGTCAAAGTGAGAAGGAAGAATTGGGATTGTGTTTGTTTCATATGTCTTGATCCTTAAAAAGTTTTTTAAAAACAAAAACAAATAAAAAAAGCCCCAAACCGCAATCAATAAATCAAGGTAAAAGGTTTTATTTTAAGGCTTTTCTTTCCTTGTTTTTGATAGAAGTCCTGGGTATCCTCTTCGTATTGGTGCTGATACTTTTCTTTAGGACAGTACTGAACTGTAGCTAGGATTATCTTTGTATTTTAATGTTAAATCTTGTTGAAAATTAGATGCTGAAAAAATGACTATAAAGTTCTTAAACTTTGAGAGGAATTTCAACTGAAATGCAATGTAATTTTAAATGGAGCTAAGAAAACAGTCATTTTTATCCTCTGTACAAATTGTGGAATTTTTAGAACTTACTGGATTTAGGCAGAAAAATTCATGTGATCTGGACAATTAACTCTGTTGGGCTCCTCTGAAAACGCCAGTAAACACTGCCTGTTTTACATGAAATATTTTAGTTCTTTCTGCACCAGAACAGGAAAGGTACACTATCTGTATCTGGACAGGTAGGAGTTCAGAGGAACTGGCACTGGGGTCTCTACAATGTTATGTGTTGTGTAATCTTAGTGGTAAACTGTATCACTCATGTCACCTGCAGAGGTGTGTCTGAGATAGGAAGAAGTTGGTACCTCAGCATTATTGCCCACCTTGCTCCCTCTGACAGATTCTGGGGATGAAAATGCCACAGGTGGATTCACTTTCTTGTTAAAGCAAGCTAATCAAAGATTTTGTATTGTACCAAATGTTTGGTATTTTCTTTCATTAATTCTACACTTCTAAAAATTATTTTTGTCTCTTAAAAATATTTGGGTATATGAACAGGCAAAAGATACGGTCATGGAGACAATGCAGGCTGCATCCAGACAAGATACACTTGCCAGATGGTCAGTAAGTTAGTCACCAGTGAGGCTTTGTATCATGGATAACACCAGCCTAAAACAATTTGGGAGCAGTTTAACCATGTCAGGTGTTAGGGTTAGGGACATACTTGTATCTTTTGATAGTATTCTAAAAGAGGCAGCTTGCTTATTCTTCAGTGTTAACCTTTTTGTCAGCTATCAGTAGATATCTGTCAGTAGATTTTTCAAAACCTTAATTTAACCAAACCTGTTACACCTGCGCTGGTGCAGTTATCCATTTCTCTGGCTTAGCTAATTATTGCTGTTTCCTCATTTGTTGCTATGTGGGTCTGCTATACTTATCCTTTCTTAACAGGCTAAAAAGCAGAGGTGGAAGGGAGAGGTCACTGTTGCCTACACATTCTTTCCAAAGTGTATAAATTCTTCCTTCATGCAAAGTGGTTGGCCTGTCCTAGCTGTCCAGATCTGCCTCTCCTCCATTATCTGTCATGCTTATAATAATTATCTCTATCTACTGTAACGAAAACTTGCATGGTATTTAATGATGTCACTTTCATTTCTTTACTGACTCAATACACAAGCTGACAGATGTTATCCACCTGCCAGTACTGTAACCAACCTGATCTCTGCTAATCAAGAGTTTTATGCGGTTTTCCAATCTGTTTCAATTTGTATTTGAAGGTATTTTGGTATTTTTGATATTGAAATGGCATGGTAAATGGTAACTGACTGACTGGTTTCTCTTCATTAAAGGTGACAATATTTCCATCAGATTCATTCAGTTTTAACTGCCCTTGACTTAAAACATCACTAAATATTCTAAGCAGCCTAGGAGAGGATACTACTTCCAAAAGCTTAAAAATCTCAGTTGGGAATCCATCTGTGCCTGTAGGTTTTTTTCCTGTTGACAAATACTTAATTATCTGACTGATTTCCTGATGCAGAATTTCTGTCTCCTGTCTAAGCTGCTACGTCTAACCTGGATGGGATTTTCCCCATCAAGAGTTATGCAGAGAGGTATTTCTCTGGGTGGAAAAAGTACAATCTTTGTGCAATGTGTAAGTTTAGACTAATGGCCTCAATATTAGCTGAATTGGTTCTTGTGCTGTATTTTTGGTGGTGTTGTATTTCAGAATCCTCAATTGTAATTGTTTCTTTCTAAACTGTCAAGTCTGCTTTACTATTTTTCCAAAGAAATCTCTCTCTGTGAATTGGATGAGAGACTTGCTTTCATTATTTTTTGATGTTTCTGAACAGTTTTGTTCTGCTTTTTTTTTTTTTAATATTCATCAGCCACAGAGTTGAAGAGCCATTTTTAATGATGTCTGGATGCTGATAGAATACTTGAAGCATGTTGTTGCCTGTTGTCTAAAAATGACAGTGTGGGCTTTTTTTTTCTGAATTAGAGAGGAGCCGAGCACAGATAAACTCAGACGGAGTCATACCTAGTTCTATAGGTCTGTAGTTTAGAACCTGTGCAAAAGTGATAATTATCAGGAATAAGTTAAAATTAATTAATGGACAAGTCAACATGAGTTATGGTATTCCACTGTTCTGGACTACAAAATCTGGGCAGATCATGTATAACTTCAGTATCTCATAACCTTCATAAGGAAAGGAGGCATCAGAAGAAATAAGAGTGAATCCTATTGAGCTCAAAGGAGTGCTGTGAGTCTTGGCTACTTCATTAGTGATTTGCAAAGTAGTTTGAAATATTTGACTAGAAGGTGGCACTAGAATGAAAACTACTCAGGTAGAGTTTTGGTTCTAATGCTTGCACAGTCCATACTGAGAGAACAGTTGTATTAACTCCTGAAGATCCTATTGAAAATAAAACCAAAACCGAATGCTTTCAGATTAGTCAAAGGCAACATCAGAAATCAATGGTCCAAATGCAGCCTTCCAGGATTTTTGTAGATTGCACCCAGCCTTTGGGTATTTTGATTGTGCAAACCACGATATAGGAAGGCTGCCACAGATCTGAGCGCTGCTGTTACAGACTCTGCCAAGGGGACAGAAGCTAGTGAACAGCTTCAAGAATTAATCACATCTTTCTTCATTTCTCCCATATCTAAAACTATTCTGTCCTACGAGGTTAGATGAAGAGATGAAAGGCACTGACTCAGAGCTGACGTCAGCCTGCACACCAGGCAGTCTTGCATTCTCATTTTGTGCCCAAAGAAACCGTGGATGCAATTAAGATATTAAATTCAAGGAAAGTGTATACTGTAGCTGGAGGAGTTCAGTAAATACTTCTTCACAGATCAGCTAATCCTTTTATTGCTGACTTCAGTTAGCTCTTTACATACAGGGACAGTGTGCTTTTTCTTTCAAACACCAATGTTTTCTACAGTGGATTGAAGTGGCTTTAAACAGTACCTGGCAACAACACTCCTGCCTTTTCTAATAGTTCCAGCATTGCTTTCCAGGCTTGTGGTTGTACAGGATTGAGAAAGAGAACCATGGCAGGAAGGCTGCACTGTGCAGTCATGCCAGAAGGAGAACAGAAGTCCCTGGACAACCGTCACCGACTGGGAGAGCATGGGCTTATTGCAACACCGGGCCTGTCTCTTTCCTTCTCTCAACCTGCACAAATCAGAAGCAGTTCCAGGGTGCTGTACCTGGGATTCTGCAGCTGGAGCCACGCATCTGTAAAACACAGTGTGTTCAGGCATGCATGCAGGTGCACACGGATTATATGGAAATTACATCCTTTCCTCACCCTCACCTTCCACTCAGGTTCTGCTTCAGGAGAGGCTGCCATTGCTTTCCAAGCAATTATAAGCTAAACAAAACCAAACTTGGGGTTACACCTCCCTCTTTCACTTTGGTTGAACTGTTACGTTGATCTGAACATCCTGCTGCTGTCTTTGCTCTCCAGAAAATGGCATAAATTGTTTAAAGAAGAAAAATAAAGACATTTCACAAGAAAAGTATAAACATTCAGAGTGCTACTCAGCAGAAATATGCTGTGCCCTCTTTACACTGGGAATGCAGAGGAAATTGGGATTTCACCTCTCTGACCTCTTTCAGGTAAAAAATGTGCCCAACCCATACAACTACATTTTGGTGTCAGCCTTCAACAGAGTTCCAAAAAAAGAGAGTTGAAGGCTCCCTTCGACTTCCTTCCGAGTACAAGTTTCAATTCAGAACAGGAGAAAAACCTGGTATTATCATGTCATCATTGTATGAGAGAGAACTATTTTTTTATTTTTTGAACTTCCTTCTTGAAGGCATGTAAATATGAAAGCCTCTCTAAAAAGCTCAGCAGGGAATTTTCTGAATTCACGCACCACAGTCAGTTCACAGGAAAATATGCATTTCTGCTAGTGCAGCTGTAGCCGTATCTTAAAATCTGGATGCTAAGCAGACATGTGTGTTCAACCAGGCATCTTCTCCATGCTGCTTGCTCTCTTAAGGTGCAAACACTACCAGCTGCAACTCAATGAGATTCCAGTCACAGATGAGCAACTGGGTTCTGCCAAAATAGAGATGCGCTGTTAATTTTCCTCTGTGACAGCACGGCCACACTATGATTTCACTTGACATCTGATTGTATCTGGGCAGACTTAGGGCTTTAAAGTACTGGACATCAAAGAAAACAAAGACAGGGGTGGCAGTGGGGGAGTGTTTAACAGCAGGATGACAACACTCCAAGCTCTCAAGACCAGTTCATGGCACGCAGTGAGAAATTCTGATGTAAGGGCAGTGAGCAGAGAACAGACCTGAGGTGTGCTTTGGTCCTGAGTAGGGGCATTGCAACAAGCTGGGTGGGGGGCTGTTGGGGTGAGGAGGAGATGCTGCCCTGACATGAGGGAAAGACCACAAATTCCCTGTATCACTGAGGAGCAAAGGGGTGCTGGGGTCAGCGCTGGTGGGGCAAGGGACAGGGCAAAGAACTGAGAAGGGGAGCAGGAAGTGTTCAATGTGGTACAGATGCTGCTGTGACTTGGAGTTGTCATGAAGGGCACTGGGGGCAAGAGGTGGCCATGCCGGAACCAACATGGAATTGATGCAGTTTTGATTTCTGAAGACTCCAGAGCACTGGGACCCCCTCCAGGGCCTTGGGATGGGGTTGCACAAGTAATATGTGTCTGCTGGCACAGAGAGAGGTGTACACCCGGCCTTTTCCTGAAGGTGTCCTACATGATTTGAGAGCAGAGCCTGTTCTACACTGGAGCTGCTAGCAAGCTATTTACTGGTGTTAATAAGATCAAATTTGGAAAGGTCAATCAGCATTTTGTGGCTGAATTGTCCTTTCTGTATTTAATAATATGCAACCATAGGTGTTCTAAAAGTACATGAGTACTACAGGTATGTGTTCTGGAGCCTGCTCTCTGCTAGTAAAGATGTCAGTTGCTTCCTGACTTGCCCTTAAAATTCAGAATTGCCTATAAATGTTGTGGAAGAGCCACAAAACTCAGGATTTTTGCTGAAAATTGAATCTTTATGTCTTTTCCTTGTAAGGACATCTTAAATAAAAGCCAGTGGCAAAGTTTACAACTGAATTTATGTGTCACAAGCGCAATGGTACCACAAACCACAAAGAGTAATCCTAGAGAATAAGGGAGGATAATAATCCTTTCTGTGCATTTCTTTCTGCTTTCCCTTTGTAGGTTGATGTCATCATTATGAATTGTCAGTTCCTGGGATCACAGCTAACTCTGTGGTGGTTTTGTTAGAAAAACAATTCATGCAGTGGCAGAAGCTAATTGTTCTTCGGATTTGTCCTTCTTTGCAGAATTTTATGAATAAGTTTGTAAGTAAGTTTGAACCTCATCTGAGCCACTTGGATTTGTCCCCTGGTGCCTCTAGCTTTATTCCTCGGTCAAACCATCCATCTAATAAAAGTCCTTGCTTCCAGAATTAGCTAAGGGGCACTAAGAAAAGCATTTGACACTGTAAAATGGAGAAGTAAAAATACAGTAGAGGCAGCCTTAGGTTTCAGAAATGCTTTCATTTTATTATTGTCAGCTTTTCCAAAAGCTGCAGTAGCCTCTGGTGACCTGTCTGCAAACACGTCTATTACACAGAATAATAGGTGAGGCCATCCTTTGTCAATTGTCTTTCAACGTGTTCCTAGGAAAATAGTAGAATGTCTCATCAAACAAAAGAGAAGCAAGGGGACTTATAAAGGAATGTTACCGATAGGCAACAGTGTAATTGTTGGATGGCAATGATACTGCTTATAACTCTGATTTTCCTGCAGTTGTCTTCAATCCCAGAAGCCTCATTTTCAGCAGGATCCAAACGCAGCGCTATTCAACAGTTTTCCCTTTAGTATATGAGGTAATTTACCATTTCAGTTGGCCTTGCTGTGCCTGAAATATTTAGGGGATTTGTGTAGTGACAGAAATAGATAAGATGTTTGAGGCAAATGGCTTAGCTCTGTTTAGGAAAATCTCCATGGGATTTAAGAGGATGCACTGATGTAATACAATTGGTGGTTTTATTAAAATTCTTTCTGAATAACATCTATGGTAAAAGTACAGCCTATTCCCACTACAAAGTCTTCTCCATCTCCTAACTCCTCACATAATATCCTTCCTGAATGACTTAGAAACCTGTCTAGAGGTATAAATAATATAGCAAGAACAATTAATACAGAAAGAATTTGGAAATCTATTTATTGTCTTTATAGAATTGTTTATAGCTGTAAAAAGCACCAACAACCAGATCCTTCAGTGAAAGCTAAAGCTTGAGGGAGTTTCATGTCATTGTTTCAAAAAAAAGTGTCAGAAGTAGCAGATTATGTGCTTGTTTCTATACTATTTCTATCTTGCTTAATCACAGTACATGAATGAAACTAAAAATACTGATAGTCTACGTAGTACTGTGTCCAAGCACCCCTATGTCTACGCACGTATGTAAATACAAACTTGACTGCATTCACTGATATGGAACTAGATTGCACATGAACCTGGTAAAAGGTTATTATTCAGGATGTACTCTAAAGCACTCAAAAAGCTAAGAAATATCAAAAAGTGAAAGTTGCTGGGGCAACCTTAATTTGGTTTCCTGGTGTGTCTTTGCTGCAACTGAAGCTGTTTGGGAACTTTTTCATACAATGTTTTTGTCACAAAATGCCAATCCATCAAAATCAAGACCCTCATGTACTGCATTCCAGTTTTGACAAAACTTTTCTCAAGCTCAGATTGGAATCTTTATGACGAGAGATTTGATTTGGGGCTGGTTCAGACTGGTTTGGTAAACCTGGCTTGTTCCAGGAGGGAGCCCTAACTAGGTGACATCTGGGTGAACTCCTGGGCCTGCACACTATTTTAATTCCCCATATGTCCTGGTTTTCTAACTTGAGGCTGTAGGACCATGTTGGAGAAATGCTGAATGCCCACAGCTGGAGCTGTAGTTAGTGGAAGCTGAGCTCTGAAAATACATGCTAATAATCATAAGAAACAGGTTGCAGACATTTGAAATTGCTTACTAACTTTGAATATCTCTGCCTCTCTTCTTAATCTGTGAAATGATTCATTAACATTTGTGTATCACTCCAGCACTATTATGGTAAGCACCACAGAAAAGCCCTTGAGGAAATTTTATATTCTTTTTTTCAGAGCAGGCTTGAATAGTGTTCAATGAATAACACATTAGGCAACAGTGTATTGAACAAGGAAAGAATGAAATATTAAACACCTACTCCTAAGTAACTGAATGAGGCAGAAGTCTTATGAGAAGAAACCTCTATGTGACTGTGTCACCATACAGGATGACAATACGTATATATGACAGAGGTTGAATTAAGGTTGTGTGGGGAGGCTTAATGCTGGGATTTCCTGAATCCTGAATGCTTAACTTAGTTTTCTTTTAGAAGAACAGTATTAAGGTGGGCTTTCTGTGTGTAATACATGTATAATCTACAGAGAAAATATATGCCAAACATTTGACAGAAAGATTTTTTGGGATGAGTTTGCTTGACCCCATTATTTCTAAACAGTCAGTAACTGAAATGATATTTAATTAATATGTGTATTAGTTAAGTACACTGACCTGCACAGGAGTTGGAGAAGCAATAGGTTTTCCATTATTATGTTTTCAAGGCCTCTAATCAAAGCTGAGATAAGATCTTGTATACAAACATAGCCCATACTTGCCCCCAATGAATCTCTATTACCTGTTTGCTTGGAGAGTCGCACAAGCTGGGGCCTCCTTTGAACTGAAAGAACTGCAGTGGAACTCAGGGCTGAGGCAGGGACAGAGGAGAAAGAGGTGAGGGTAATTCAGGGGGTGAACATGCCATTTAAATTTAGGTGTCAGTGTCTCAGTCTCTAAAGCTTGACACCTATCTGAGAACATCACGTCACTGATGAGTTATAGGTATACATGTAGCACTACTGGGATCTTCTGGATCTGCAACTCGATTTCTTGATGTCTTGTAAAAGTAGGTATTCTCTTTTTTTTTTTTCTGATTAAAAAATAAAACTTTCCCTTGATGTTAGTGATGAGGAACATTAAATTCAATTCTGCATATAACTCTTCAGTGCACTGATGGGACAGGGAACAAAAGAAAAAAATACAGAAATTCTCCTTTTCTGAAAAGTAAGATCCACTTACTGCAACAAAAATCTGTACTGCAACAAAATTAATTCCTTTTTCTAGAGCATACAGAGTTTCCTTTGAGCTTCTTGCAGAGGAACTCCTGGGCAGCCTATACAGCTAATTCTTCTGCAGCATGCCCAGACCCCTTCATCCGGAGGATCAAAAATCTGAATGAGGAGGTTTTTCTCAAAGAACACAGACTTATGCCAGCCAGCCCCAGAGTACAATTCCTTCTATTTATTTAGAATAAACACCCTCCAGAAGATGGGGAAATCAGTGTTTAGACATTTAAGGGGAACAAAAGCAAGAGAGAGAAATAGTGTTACAAGTAGCATTGCCTCCAGTACCACAGGGAAAGGTCTCCTGAGCAAATGGATATTTATATGAAACTGCTATTACAGAATATGAAGTGCCCCTGTCACCACAAAGTAAATATGTTTAAGAATGAATTGTCTTTATTCAGCAGAGATCTATTATAGGAGGCAAGCAGGGATTTCTTTGCCTTCTGTGAAGGCGTAGGTTATACATTACCCTCTCTGGAATGTCCATGAGAAAGTTACTTAATACTCTGAGCAGTACTTAACAGGGAAAGGGAAGGCAACTGTTATCACTTGGGCTCCCCTTGGGGGATGCTGTGATGAAAACTTTCCTGTTTAAATTTGGGAAATACATAGCACATAAATGAATGAACTTCATTGTCTTTGAAGTTTCCTATGTGAGTCATGGTGAAGATTCTACATAACTACAGTAAAATTACGGGGACAGGAATCAGCATGCACACAGGCCATGGGCAAACATATAGTTATGTGATTCTATCTGCTACACAAATGAAAATTAGCTCCCTTTCCATACTACTTGCCATGCTCTCTGTAAGAGTTACGTAAGTTAGTGATAGTATCTAAATATGTTTTCAGAACTGGGAAAAATCTTGCCAGGAGAATAAAACAGTGTAAAAGCTTCACAGGAAATTTGCTGAAAGCCAGTATTAGTAATTCATTTAACATCAAACCTGCCAAGCATGCTTATTTTGGGGGCCCAAATACAGAAGCTTAAGCCAAGTACTCTAGCAAGAGCACTTTTCCATCACTGTACAGACAACTTGCATTGGCTCACAATCTCGTTTTCACATTTCCAGAGTAGCATGGAAGCACATTAAACAGACAGTGTCGAGAGAGCTGGCAGAATGGCTGGGAAGTCAAGAAGTATTTAGAAAAGATTTCCTAAAGGAACAGAGGTACAAATATCTCTAATAAACTTCTGAGCTTGTAGAGGAACTTGAGTAAACTCAGATTGTGCAGCACACTTTCACTCCTGGCTAATCTGATTGTTAAACAACTTTTTCATGTTGTTGGTAGAAAACAAGAGCATCCTTTGGAACAGCTGAAGTTTGAAGGGGAATGAAAAAGTTTTTTCAGCAAACTGTCAGAACGTTTCTGAAGCCTGCTGCCCTTTGTCACTCTGAGCATTTCTCCCCATGGAGGGCAATGAGGAGGGGGCAGAGGAAGGAAGGGCAAGGAGGTCTTGCAGAACAACCTGAGAACAAGTTTCAACACTGGTCACAGCCTGCTAGTCCTATTATTTATCACTGTTCTCTTTTCTTTGTTATGAAAGGAAGTCCAAGTCTTTCCCCATGCTAAAGTACATTGTGTTTCATGATGGACCACTGGAACACATACCAAATGGACAGTTTTTCAAAATCAGTTTCTGGTGTTCTGTAAGTTCTCTCCAAGTGCAAGCAAAATGGCAAATACCAAAGGGTGAAGTATATGTGCACTCTTGTTCTATCTTATAGATGATTACCGTAAATAATGAACAAATTTCTATTTAATTTCTTAATAATGTCAGCAGGCCAGACAGATTGTCAAAGTGCAGTCAGGTTCCTTTTCTAAAATAGCTTCTAACTCAGCTCACCTTAATTTGGCATTGCCTCTGCTGCAGAAACAACATAACCAGAATTTGTAAGTTGGAGTGGCTAGAGCCAGCAGTTCCCAAGCCCATATTTAGGCATCCAAAGAAATGGTCTGATTTCCAAAACTGCTGAGCAGCCAGCAGCCCTAATTGGAGTCCATGGGAACTGTTGGATGTTCAGCGTGTTTGAAAAATCAGGTCACTTATGTAAGCAACTAATTGTTGCTGTAAGAGCCCAGCTTTGGCACCTAGTTTTATGAGGGCTTGACGTCGCTTTGCCCAGAAACCTTTCAAAGCTGGGCATCTGGCTTGCACTCACTGCTGACCCACATGGAGGTCCTGACTGCTGTTTGCATCCTGGGAAACTCTCTCTGGTGGGATGGGCTTCACCCCATCTACCTTCTCTGGACTCCTCAGCAAGTTGCCCAAGCTGGGGCTGTGGGTGCGCAGCTGCTCTCTATGATTCTGAGGCTGCAGGGACAACACTAAGAGCTCCCTGCTCCTGTGTCACCTCCCTGGACCCCAGGATCAGCTGCCTCTGAATGACCCAGGACCACCAGACACTACCCCCGGAGCCCCTTCAAGCCTCTGACATGAGAGTGCAAATGCATCAAAGTATTTGCCCTGTTTAAATAGTATTGCTGGAAACTCTGCGGCTTTATTGGCTTTATTCTGTTCCCTTCGGAAAAGAAGAAAAAAACAAAAGCTGTGTGGAAAAAGTCCTGCAGAAAAAGAGCCCACTCTTGGCTCGAAGACCTTCCCCTTTGAGTCAGCAGGGATCAGCCTCCAGCCCCACGTGGCATGCTGCTTGCTGAAGGGTGTGAAGCAAGTACAGGACAAACAGTGCCATGAACTATTTTAATGCTGAAATGAACTTTGTGTAGTAAACACGGGGAAGCTTAAGTTCATTTAGTACCTAAGAGGCTAAGTTTGCAGAAGTTCTTGTAAATCTCTATTGCACAACAGGCCCAGCGCGACTGTCGTCGTGAAGTAATAGGTATTCCTCAACATTGTGAAACTTAAATAGGTGTCTTAGTCTGACTTTCCACATCAACAAGGATCAGTGTAGAGTGTTTTCCTCTTTGTTCTTATGTTTAAAATAGTACACAACAAATGTAAGCAAGTTTCTTAACTCCTGGGTAGGGTCTGGTTTCCTAACTCCTGGTGCGGGGCCAAGCTCTAATCACGGGCACACAGCATGCATAATCATGTATCTCTACAGACATTTCCAGGTACACAGTGATGCTTACAATTCAGCAGAGATTACAGTCTGACCTGTGAAGAACATTCTGGACATGGAGGATACAGGACAAACAAGTTGTGTGAAGGAGCAGAGGAAGCAGCAGCATTCGTCAAGCTGTGAGCTCCGAGTGCTGCTCACAATAACAGGCCCTGAGTGATAATCGGCAGTTTTCAGAAACAGTGCCTTTATGAAGTTGTGTTCGTATTATGAAATATTTGCATCCCTTTCATTACAGCATCCCCACAACCTTCAGAAAGTAGGGCAGGCTGACGGGCAGCATTCAAAGACAAGCCGCACTGGGTGTAACGTCAACACCGTCACTGTAAATTACAAAATTAGCTGCCTTTGTTTAACTTAATTTAGCAGGGGCTGGGAATTGCTGCTTGATTTTCAGTGCCACAGATGCAAGTCAGCTCTTTGGCTCCCTAGGTGAGGTTCAGGGTGACTGCAGGTGACTGCAGCTGTCCCATGGCTCCTCTGAGTACCCTGCCACTGCTTTTCCACCCAGCACCCAGCTACTGGGTGAGCCTAGGTCCCTTTGTGCTGCTTCTGAGAAGATGAAAGTTACGTTTCATACTCACAACACTTAGTAGTATTTCAGTTGCTCCACATGTCTTCAAAGCAGTTTGTAAGGAGCCAGCTGAAGCGTACGGCTGCCTGGAGTGGAACAGAATTCAAGGCACTTCATCTGTCAGGATTCTGAGGTGGAGCCAGAGATGGCTGCGGCTCTGGCACACACGCAAGGCATAAAAAGTACAATAGATCCAGTGAGCTTTCTGCCAAAGGGTGTGCTGGATCAGTTCACTGAACCAATGCAGGGGCTAATCCACCATCTGTCTGAGCTGCTCACTGGACAGCCCTGCACCTCCTGAAAGCAAGATGGGGTATGAGCAGGAGCAAGCGAACAAATCGGGGAGGGAGGATGAGAAGCAGGAGTTCCTTTGAACAAATCTCACATTTGCATTCAGCTGGCTGTGATGTGAAGCTGCACATTGAGCAAAGCACGTGTACGTGTGGAGCCAAATATCCTCCCCGTTTCTCCTGCACCAACCTGTTCCCATTGGTGAGGCACACTCTTCTCCACAGGTGGGAAACACTGCACTTTTCTGATTCAGCTCCCATGTTTTGATTATAGAATTATTTCTAATACTATTAAAATATTATTTCTATTATTAGGCACTCAAGGAGGCATTGTATTTGCAGTACTCTATTGTAAATCAGTAGACTAATACATCAGCATGGAGAAGAAGGGAGGCAATAAATAATGTAGGATTTATACAGTCAGCCCTACAGGCTCAATCATATTTGTTGATGTTTTGATAGAAAATACCTTGCAGTTGACAAGCTGCAGTTAAAGTACAAGTTGGTTCATGTGGCTTCCGGGTGGTCGTCAATATGAAAACATCCTCCTTTAATGTCTTAAAATATTTAAGATGTAGGAGGTAAAATTTCATCACTTTTCACCTTTTTCCTTTCCCATTGCAAAAATCAGCCTCCCCCAACTAATTTTATTGACTGTTTTACAGTGTTGCAGTCTGTTTTTTTCCAAAGAGCTGTGGATGGATTTTGTTCACAGGAATGATGACATAAATGTGTGTTTGTGCTTTCTGCTAAATGCAGATGTAAGCCTTGTCCCCCTTTCCTTTTCTTCCTCATGGCACATACTGTCATTGTGAGGTGACGCAGAAGTGCATCACCACAGCATATCATAACTTGTCAGTATAGGCACCGCCTCTAGCTTTGTTTTAATATCTGGCCTGTGACAGAAACGAAACTTAAAAGCTGCTGTAGTGACGGCAGCTAGTAAATATTACAGGGAGTCAAAGTTACAGATAGAAAGCTGGCAAGAAAAATCACTCACCTACTCAATATCAGAGAGTTGTGTGTGTGCCAACAGAAGAGAGACAGTGCCAGAGCAAATGTGTTGCAGTAACATTACACATTGCCTTTCTATGCAAAAATACTGGACTAAATTCAGCCTTCAGTGTAAGCAAAGGCAATTCCACAAGCACTCCTGGTGCTGTACCTACCTGTTTATGCCCATGTGGCCCATAACTTTATGTTTAAGCTATATTAAGTGATTAAGAGGAATTTGCTTAAACCAATGCAAACAAAGGAAATACACTTCTAGGACCAACAGCATAACCTCCGCTGACGTTGCTGGGGCTTGGGTGTTAAGTGAGAAAAAATTGCCAGTCTGAACTCAGAAAGAGAAAGGGCAGAGCAACACACACAGCAACAGCGTCCCTTCCCAGCCAAGGACACCCCTCAGTGCCAGGTTATGCTGGGGAAGCTCCTGGTTCCTTTCAGATGACGTTTCCTTCCCAACAGGGCCCAGAAGGGAGATCATATGCAACTTCTCAAAACATGTTGCCAAGCACACGTGCCCCCCAAGTCCCCCTCCTCCCCAAGCAGCTGCTCTCACCCTTCTGCCTGCAGCCTGATGGGCTACAGGCTCTTCCCTTGTAGCTGCACACAGCTTCATGACGCCAAGACTGAATTTTGCCCTCAGTGTTTATTTCAAACCTTATTTTGTTCCATATATTTTTTCCCTTTAAAATGCAGTTTTCTTAAACTAGATAAAAGCATTATCATGAAAAATAATGTGGCAAGCCAGCAGGGATGCAAACTGGTTAAACCTGAATGTAAATGGTTCTGTAGCAAATATTGCTAGTATGTGGGCAATAACCCTGAATAATTTCATTAATTGATTATATGCCAGTAACTGTTTTTAAAGGGCACACTGTTTACACTGTAGGCAGTTGAACATGTAATTACATGCTAAGGATGTGTGTTATTTTATCGTCACGAACTCTGTGAATGCAATGGAAAATATAGGTTATAAAAGCAGGTGATGTGATTTATATCATTGCTAAGACTAAGCTTTTTTGGAGTCTCTTAGCATTAAGACACATGGTTTTTGTTCAAAGCTGCTTGTATATCCAATGTAACAACAATTTTTCCCATATTTTCCACTCTGTTTTAGAAGAAAGCCATACCACATACACTGCTACACACAAAACTACATTTACTGATCATATAAAAGTTCACTATAAAGAGAGCATATAAGGAAGAAAGAATTACTTTAAACCTGTAGAAATATTTCATGCTAGTGTAGCTATTGGTATTATAAGGCTAATTTGGTCATTTATTGTGGGCTGTCACAACTCATCAAAGTTGAGGTTGTTTCAAGGACCTTACTGTGAATTTTTATTAGTATAGATCGAACTTTATATCTTAAGGGTTTCTATTATTTGGTTTGGGGAAAATTGCAATATTCTTGTAATGTTTATTTCACGTACATTTTTAATCTATTCTCTCTGTCTTAACTCTGTTGTTAATACAGTCTTGGCCTGGGAATACTATACAGTAGGTATAATGAAGTAACCTGTTGACAGCTTTTTGTTAAGATTATGTATTGCAATTTGATGTCTGCACTGAGAGAGCTAACAACAGCGCTGGAGCTGGAATTGATAATACCATGCTGAGCACACCTTGGCCATTTGTACAGGAAGTGCCAAAATGTATTGATATTGAACTTTTGAATGAATGAAGAACCAGAAGAAGGGACACAGTGAAAATTAACACTGCAAAGGAAAAAAGGATTTAATGAGATGACAAGGAGGAACACTGCCTGAGAGCTAGACTTTGTGGGATACTTCTAGGGAGCTCCAAAGGGAGAAGCTGAGGCAGCAGACAGTCTCAGCAAAAGCTGAAGAAAATTTCTGCTGCATTCATCTTATTTTACTTTGTTATTACAGAGAATAGGTTGTACAACATTCAGTTCACGCTGGCTGCAACCACTTGTACTGGGATATTACCGCCACTCTGGTATCCTCCTGGACAAGCTTCCAGTCTAGGTCAGATTGTGATGCCTTTGCTCAGTGAGGAGTATATAAAAGCCTAGTTCCTTGTCAAACCTGCTAGAGGCTGTGAGCCTAGACAGCTTTCACAATTTACCAGTGTGTCTTAGCTCTTCCTCAAGCAGTACTTAGCCACTCACTTCTTGCTGACAGAGGGCTCTTTCCATACTTTCTGTAACCTAATGAGAAAGTGTAATGAGACACAAGCCAGGATGCTATGGCTTTTAAAGACAACCTCTTGTGTTCCTGGGCACATTATGGTCTTGCTGGTCAATGGATTCTGCTCCAAATCAGCAAACCAGCAACTGTTCACCTACTTTACAGTCAGATTACAGAGAGTTAAAGAGTTATTTCTTAAGCATTGTAGGCTTCATTCTCCCCTGCTTTGCCATGCTGCCTCTCAGAGTAAGGAGCCAAGATCATGATGCAGGATAGGCCTTTATCCTTGAGCTGGTAGATGAAGCACAGCGGTTTATAAGTCTTGATTTTAATGTGCATGAACTTTTATCTCAAGTGATAAGATTATGGACTGAAAAATAATTTCAAATTTAGCTTTCTGCAGTCAGCCAAACCCAAAAGCATCTCCGACTGCTAAACTATAATCTACTTCCAAAGCAAGAACCCAGGAAACTGTGAAACTCAACATTTACACTCCCAAAGGGTAGTGTAAAACCCAGAGGGCTGCTCTCCAGCAGATAACAACATGACTTTCTCCACCACTTCATCTGCTGGCAAAATACAGGACTGTGCAACACCTTCCTAGGTTGTCATTCCAAAGCCACTTCAAAGAAATAAAATGTGTAAATGTCAGCATCCTTGTATATACTCCTGTGATGCAAATATTGCATTAGAGAGATGAATTTGCACATGCAGTCAACTGCTGTTGATATCTGGGTTGATGAGAGCTGACTTTTTAGGAACTGGGTGGGGTAGACTGACTGAAATAATGTGTGCCTGCGTAGTGGTGGCTCCCAAATCTCAGCCATCAGAGGAACCTTCCCAGGAATCCCTGATATCTCTCTTGTGAAGGTTATTAGTGCTCTATTAGAAGACTCAATGCCTAGGAGCATTGTTGATTATAATCTTTTAAATGTCATTTGCCAGCATACATTTTACCTGTATCTGTAGAGTTAAACCTGCTCACAGGTAGTTGATGTTTTGTGGCTGCTATAAGGCACAGGATTTTGGAGCTGGGGACAGGGAGCAGAACAGAAGAGGCAAGGACTCTCTGTTGCAGCTCCTAGCACAAATTCTTTACCACCATTCTCAGTTACTAGAAGACACAGTATAGGCCTGTCGGTCACACGGAACAAACTACAGAAGTGCATGTGGCTATGAAAACCTCCACTGGTGACTGCTCAGTAGTCAAGCTGAGGATTTTGTTCAGCAGGACTGCTTTCCACCCCCACAGTATTGGTGCAGGCTTTCAAAAAGGAAGTTGGTTATATGCAAATTAGATGCAAATACCTCATAAGCTTGTTAAATAATTGGCATAGAATATCACACATGGTACAGCATCAATTTGGCAGCTATGATCATCCCTACTGTACTGCTAGTACTTCACTGGTGCTAAACTGGTTTATACCAGCTGAGGATCTGGCCCACATTGCATATGGAATTTCCTGGATAAGCTGCTACTCCCTGTCATACTTAATCACTGATAAATACAGGCCAGAATCATGTTGTGTGTATATGCTGAATTTATTGGATAATCTTTCTCATTCTGCCATCAGTTCGAGCAGTCCATTAGAAAAGTCATTGCAAATACACTGTGTGCTGGAGTCAGAGCTGATCACATGCTGGCATTTAGTTTTCTTGATAAAGAATAGAGGAAATAACGTAAACAAGTATGCCTGATTACTTTCCCTCCCCCGTTCATCTATTTCTGAATCATGTTGGATTAACAACACATTTGAGACAAAGATACTGAATTTTATTAGCATTGCTTGCTCACTGGTGTCATTATTAAATGCTACATTATTAGATACTTGAGTATAGCATACATCCTTCTTGTACCATCCCTCAGAAAATAAGCAAAAGCCAAATTGTTTTGTGGCATAGTGAAACCAGTGCTGACTTTATGGAGCAGATGTTCATCTAAGCCACGCATGTAGATGATTTCATAGATGGGGCGAGTGTGCTCACCAATCACACACATTGCCTTTTTTCCTCCTGCACTGAATCATCATCTCTACTTAAATGTATTTTTTTTTAAATGGAGAAAGTAGAGCACTGTGCAAACAGTCGTGATCTTTCCTGTCTTTAACCAACATTTTTTTAATGCCCCAATTCCAGGCTGACCTCCTTTTTCAGAGCTATCTTTGGAACTCAGATAATAGTATGAAAATACATTTGTCAGCTTCACGATTAGTGCTTTAATGGTGATTTTCTTTCACTGCTTATTTTCCCCCTGCTGCTCTTATTATGGCAATTTCATTTTTATGACCACAGAAAATGGTAAAGAAAAATTTGAATTATTTCTTTAAATTTACCTCTACTTTGAAGACATTTCTGAAGGAAGGCTGCATTTCATGTGTGTCTTTAAAAGCAGAGAACTTGCAAGACTACTTGAAGCTTTTATTTGGTCTAAGGAGGAGACACTGCTGCCATCATCTTAAATAGCTGCAACATCTCTGTGAGTCTAATCTAGCTGCAGTACTAATACTAATTACACATGCTTCACAAGAAACCACTATCAGCAATATGGCTGTGTTTAAGAAACACAGACATCTAGAACTTTAAGCAGCTCATGGTGTGAAGGTCAAAATTACTAACATGCTCCCTGTTGTGGAGATGGGAGAACACGCTGTGTCTGGTACGCTGCAACATTGTGCTATCACAAAACAAAACTTTCTACAATTCTTTTTTAGATTCCAGGCCTCACCTCTGTCATCTCATGGTGCTTTCCCCCACTACAGTTGCTACTGCAGTGTACAAAAATGGCAGTTTATCATTGCAGGGGGTTCCTGAATCATGCATGCCATTACATCAATGTCCTCCCACTGAAACTGGCTCTAGAATATTGCTCACCAGCAATAGGTTAGGTTTGCAAAAAAATATGCTCAACTTAAGCAGGCTGTGTACAGTCAAAGCTCCTCTGTATTGATGTCAACAGCTTTGCAAGTTTGCTTCAGACCACATGGTAAATAGAACCAGTGGAGTTAATTTATATATATAAGTATATATATGGTCAAAGCAAGGCTTGGTTTGGATGGAGTACGTTGCTTGCGCATCCAGACATAGACATCTCTTTCCACCATCCCAGCTGTTTCTCAACTCCACCTTCTTCTCTCTTTTTTTCTTCACCATGTTACTGCTCTTCAGTGTAATGATCCTTATTCTTCAAATACTCAGCTGAGGACCAGGAAGAAAGATGACTAGATGAGAGAAGAAGCTGAACAAGCTGATGAAGTAGCACAATGGAGACACTGGCATGTGACCCTTAAGGATTTGGTAGCTCTGGTCCAGTGGTAAGGACCACACACTGGCTTTCCCTAGCTGAGCATCTCCTCGCAGTGCTTAATATCACCTGGGATATTATCATAGAATCATAGAATCATAGAATGGTTTGAGTTGGAAGGGACTTTAAAGGTCGTCAAGTTCCAACCCCCCTGAGTAAATAACACAGCCATGCTGAAAATGTTGCTTGGTGGCATCCCATCTCACTGGGTGCTTGACATGCCACATCTCAGCCACAGCATGCCACCGGGCAGGAAGTGACCTGACCCCAGCCCTGCACAATACTCGGGCTCTGTACACACCTCAGAAAATAAAAATCTCCTGGTTAACTTTCCTGGAACATGCCAAGTAGCATGAGCACCAACATAAAATTGTGCCCAGGACAATGCTGAGTTTTTTCTGTGCGGTAGCAGTTCTGAAACCCGCTCTGTAATAGCAGCAGGACACTTTGAAAGTGAATCCTGTATGATTTTAGGAAATATATGCCAGTCCTTGACAAAGAGGAACCTGTTTCTTGAAGACTTTTTGCCCAGTAATGTGCAATCATGTACAGCATGTATTACTGCAGCTTCAGCAACAAACACAGAGGGTAGGTTATGTCTGGATTTCTTTAAACATTTTGCAAGAGGAAATAAAAACTGATGGCATTCATGCATGGGTGGTGATCAGCTACTTGAATAAAGCCCAGAAATTGAAATATGCACCTGATATTAATCTAGAGAGTAAATTAAATTTTTAAATTCAGAAGCTTAAACCCGTGTTATCCAGAGCTATGCATGTATTGTACAAAGAGACAGGATGCAGAAAAGTGTCAGACAAAGAAGCTGTCAGGAAGCCTGTGTTGCTCACCTCAGGTGCTATGGAGGTTTTTCTAGCTGTAAGTTGGAAGCTAATCTGCTTCACTCCTAAAGTGAAGGAGTGACTCATAGCTTCCAGCAATTGCAAAGCTTGCTGTGAACCTGCTAGGAAACTGGATACTAGTGATTCCCTCCAATCTGGAGCAGCATACAGATATTTATGATGACTGGACAAGTTTCTTGTCTCTGACAGTCCCTTTCTCCAGAATCTGTGCTGGTGAGCCACAACAATAGCCATTGAGAGATTACCTTCAGATATGTCAAAAAGATAAGTAGGCATTGAATTTGTGCTGAGGAATATCAGAAACAGAAAGGCAGAAACTTGCTTCTTCAGAAGAAGGTACAAGAGCCAGATTGGCTCAGCTCCAAAGTTCAGCCTGCAGTGATTAAGAAAACCAGCAACTTAACCAGAAGCAAGGTAACAGTAATAAAGAACTAGTTTATGGCTGCCCAACCCACAGAGCATCTGCTCTAATGAGCCCGTAATAAAAGCCTTCGTGCTTTACAATGGGAAACAAGCTTGCTCTGCCTGGACGTGAAACACATATTGGCTCAGCCCACAGCCAGCACTAAACACAAAATTTTCAGCTGGGTGAGGCCTGGCCCTGTGTGCATAGCATGGCCATTTCAAATAGCAACATAGAGCACTGCAGCTTGCATCTAGCATAGTACAGAAGAGTAGAAAGCACACTGTGCTAATGTGTCATTCACTGCATAAATACCTGTTAGCAGTCAAAGTATGAAAACTGTCAGTATTATACAGACATGATGGTCACACGTACCCCCACAAAGGGCAGCTAAAGCCCCATCTGCTCTACATGAAAGTTAGCTTTCATGGGGTTCATTCAACCATGACCTACAGAGAGATGTGCAAGTCTTGAAAAGCTTATTTTTGCTCTTTAGCCATGAGGCATGTGCGGAGGTAAACCTTGATGTATGCCGTGATACAGAGGAGCCTGATGTCATCTCTTCCACTAAGGAGGTGTGGCCATTGCTCTGTAGAGGCCAGGAATTAAATAAAAACTACTGACAAGTATGAGAGCTATTCTGCTGCACTCAGAAGGTGATTGCACACCAAAAAGTAGCAGAGTATGTTTCTGGATAACACGTGACCAATCAGTCACTGGGCTACCAGGGCATACCCTTGTCAAAAGATTTGTACCTGCTGTACTAATGAAGTTTTCTCTAATGTGTACTCCTGAGCCACTGAATTCTGCAAAGAGGGACATAAGAACCTGTCCTGGGTTAAGTAGAGACAGAGTTAACTTTCTTAATAATAGCTAGCAAGAGGCTGTGTTTTTTATTTGTGCTCAGAACGAAAGTCGATAAGGAAGGAATGTTTATAATTATTGCTAGGATATTTGGATATTTCAAGGTCCTTCAGCCTCTTTGCTCTTCACAGACAGGGTGGGGGAGCTGGGAGGGCATAGCCCCAGCTACTAGCCCAGGATTTGTTCTTCGGTTACTAGATTGAGAACCAGAGTGACCAATAATCTATTCCATAACATACACGTCATGCCCAGTATATAGGTGAGGACCCCCAGGAAGATCGGCCCCTTTTGGTTCCAGTGTCTCTCTTGGTTTCGGATCTCTTCTGGCTCCGAATTGCTCTCCCAAGGCTTTTTCCCCCCTCCACACCCTGATTGGCTCTCGGTCTGGGACACTCGGACTGTTATCTCAGTTCTGTGAGTCTCAAGACTCTCCCTTCTCCGGGATCATTAGCTGAGGCCAGGTGGTCGTTTCTTCCCCCTTCCCCCCCCCCCCACCCTGGCCAGCTCCTGGTCTGGGACGCTCGGACTGTTATCTCTGTTCTGTGGTTCTGTGAGTGCCTCCGTGAGCAGTGCACCTCCTCCCCCCACCCCGGAGGGGAATTCTGAGTGTGGTTTTGGGACTCTTTCTCTCTCTACTCTGGGATCATTAGCCGGGAACAGGCTGAGTCTTTATCATCAGGTGGGGGGGGCAGTATCACTGTGCATCACTCATTTGTATATTTGTATATAGTATTATTTTAAATATTAATGTAGTTTAGTTATTAAATTGTCCTTAACCCATGAGTCCTTTTTTCCCTTTACCCCAAAAACTGGGATACACATTTAGCAAAAGCCACTTGGCTAGTCAAAACTAGAGGATCTGCTAATCGGGCTGGTCCTGCCCAGTCAGAACCTTTACGTACTACCCCTTTAATTCTCTCCCCTATTCTCGTGTGGGGGCAGGAATTGTGTGAGCGGGTATGTGTGGTTTGGCCCCCAGCCAAGGGCTAACCCATCACAGACCGTCTTTCTTTATTGCTGCTGCACCTTCTATAACATAAGAATCATTAAAAAGACTCCAAATTAACAGTCAGTTAAATATTGGCTTGGCTGGTAGAGCCAGACAGGGCACAAGTGTTGACATTGGTGGTTTGTCTAGTTTGTTGCAGAAAACTGTTGTGTGACAAACATTTGGTTTTGATTGATTAAAATAGATTTGTCTTTGTTGCAAATAGAGAAAGAATGAAGGAGATAGAACGGAATGGGAGGAAAAGAACCTTTTATGTTGCTGTTAATCTGTAAATTGAAATTGAATAATACAACAAATTATATTTCTACATCAAGTGATATAGTTTATTACTAGGACAGGGTTTTTTTCAGAATTCCTATGGATAATTATTTTCAAATTACAGAAGTATATAGCCAAGATTTATGATTGGAATAAACTGAGTTAATCTGAGTCATGAAGCACAACTGTGAAAAGTGAGCGTGGAAAGAATATCCCAGTTCCACACTGAGAAAATTTAATATCGTCTGAGGTCAGGTTGTTCAGTAAACACCCTCAGTGTTTGCGTGCCCACCTGTTGGCAGCATATGGTTCTCCTATACCATGTCTTGGATACTTTTACTCCAGCTTCTTCCTGCACTCCAAAGACTGGACTGGTTCTCACCGTCCAGTTGTCTGTCTTCTGTAACTTGCCCAAAGCAGTGGCATTAGTCAGTCTCATTTAGTCCAGTCCCGTTAATCTGTGCATCCAGTTTCCTTCTGGCATCTTTACTGACCTCCATTACCTCTGTTTACTCATGCTCCTCCTGTGCCTGCTTCCTTGATTTACTAGCATCAATTTGCTACTTCCTCTCTATTTTTTTTTTTTAAGATTACCTCTTTGCCATGTCATCTGTATGCAGGAGTTCCTGCCTCCTTTTCCCATTAGATTCTTTTGCTGATGCGGGCTGTCAACATACAGACCATAATAGTCTATGGTGTGATCTTTTACTCCAAAGAGGTTATATTTGTGTTTGAGTCATAATGTGCAGATCTACACCGTGCATTTATTAGAGGCACCAGTCTTTATACTCTTCGTAGTTCCTCAACTCCCTAGCCACCTTACTGATGCTACCTCTAGCCAACAAAAAATAGTTGATACTACTCTGTTAATGCTCAATGGCAAACAGCACATTGTCTTTAGCACTTACCTGAACTAAGCATGTTTTATGTGAGTTGTCAGGATCAACTACTCTTAATTTTAGCATCCAAGGTGTGTTTCAAGATGTTGATTCTACACAGCTCCACCTCTTCCCTCTTAAACTTGCAGTTACTGCTATTTCCCTTATGTACTAAGGTAAAGATTTATATTGACATAAAATGTTTTTTCCACCAACTTGTGAAAAAGCAAACATAACTGAAGAAATAATTTGCATATTTCAAAAGCATACATGCAGATACGTGACTTTTTTTGAAGAAAGGATTGTAGAGGGTATTACATAGTAACATGCAGAAAATTAAATAAAAAGGATGAAGAGCTAGCAGCACTTGTGCACTTTATGGTGACTTATGATTCTAGTCTCTTGCTGTGGAAAACAACAAAAATAGAGACAACCGGAGTAAAATTAGCCCTACATCAAAAATCAGTCTCTGATAAAGTTGAAGCCTGATCCACAAAATAACCAAATGCTTAAATTGCCCTTGATAGCTGAGTGGAAACCACAGAAAAAACTTGAATACTAGATGAATTTGATTATGCTGGCCTGAGTCAAAGAGAAGGCAGGCAGCCATGATAAGTGTTAGAGCACAAAGATGATCTTCCATATTGCAGTCATCCTTCTTAGAAATGACCACAATACGAATCTTCTGATGGACAGGTTCCTCACAAGCAGAAAGGGATGACACCTTTTAGCACACTGAGCTTGGAAAAAGGCATCTGGGGGTCCTTGCATGGAATGCAAATGCCAGGGTCTCTCACTATTTTGACTAAGACACCTGTGTGCCTTTCAGATTAACCTTTTCAGAGAAGCCCTCCTGCCTGATCTCAACTCACACCAGCTAGTCTTTATCCAAAGCCTGATTTCCTGTAAGCAGGTTAATGCTCTACATGTGGTCATGTTTAAATTAGTCAAAGATCTATAGGTGAGCACTAAGTCCATGATACTCATATGGATATTGTGAGATGATATGGATCTCTGTAGAACTTCAAAATGAAGAGCAATTCAAGAGGGAAGGGTTACACTTGCTGCTCTCCCAGTCTTGTTGGATAAAAAGCATTGGAGCAATTCTGGTGGAGGGCTATCTGCTTCCACTGTGTTCCACAGAGTATTAAAATCAGCCCCGATTTTGCTATTGACATAGCTGTCTGCCTCTGGACAATACTGATCTTGAAGTCCAAGATAAGCACTTGAGAACTAGGAACAAAATGTCTTCTGTTAAGTTATCTCAGTAGAGAAGATGAGAAAGTCTTGAGCCTGACAGTCTCCAGAAACAAGAATGACTCTTTACATTGAGACAGCCTTTTTGTCATAAAGGTTTCCTTTCAGATACATCTTTTCACTGTCAAATTCTATAGCTTCCTTACTCCTCAACAAAAGAGGTATCTGACCTGAAAAAAGAACAGCCTGAAAATCTACAGCCTTGGTCCTGCAGTTGATTAGGGATTTTGTGATTGCCACTGCCATTGCCTCTGCAGCACTCCAATACTATTGATAAGTAGCAATATCAGTAACTTGTTAGCCATAGACGACTGCAAGTGTGGGAAATATCATTATCATCCAGTGAAAGATTTCTGCTCCTTTTCTCTTCCACTCCTAGGGCAGAAAGACAATGTATAGGCAATAAAATTTTAGTTCGTCTTTCCAATCACAGCTAGCACAATCAGTGAAATAAAATACAGAGTGGTAGGAGTGGAAGGGAGAGAGAAATGTGTCAAATTACTTAGCTGGGAACTGAATCCTTGTATATTCCTGAGATGGTCCAAACCCAAAACCTCAAATCTGAACTTCCTCAGACCTTGGAAAAACAGGAATCTGTATGTGAACTTTGTGGCTTGGCTCCTCTCTTAGACCCAGCCTACCTCATAGGTCACATACATAAGAAAGGAGGAGAAAGGAGTGCAGGAGAATCACCATATGCCCTACAAGATCTTAAAAGAAAATAAAGGAATCAGTTAAGCTAAAAAGAAAAATACATGTGACAGGCTTCTGGGTTTCCTGTGTGTCGAATCCTGCTTTGAAATACAAGGCCTGAGAATAAGTTCAGTTTCTCAGAGCAAGCAGAACATTGTTATCATCAGTGAAGATGGTCAGAATTGTTCCAGGGGAACATGACACCCACTCTGAAATGCTGATTAATCAAAATCAGAACATTCTGTGGGAATGTGTCTGTTTTAACAAATCATCTGACAAAACACGGGCACATTTCCAAACTCAACTGCCAGGCAGGTTTCAGTCAAAAGCCTGCCCGCTTTCATGCCAGCTTGACAAACCAGCTCCTTAGCAGTCTGCCCAGCATTCTGCTGGGGAGACAAAATGCCAGGCCTTCAGACTTCCTAGTGCTAGGACAGCCTGTTGAACAAAGTGCCTCAGCGCTGGGGGACCCTGGGCTTGCAGGCTGTCCATCACAAAGCTACACTAGTTACCAGCCTTCAAAGCAGGCAAGACCACAGCTGCCTGCCTTAAGAAGGGCAAGAAAGATGTTTGCCTGGGACTTCTCTAACGGGAGTGGTAAATGAGGGGTGAGGAGGAAGGCTGCAAGAACGGCAAACAAATATCCATTTCCCTTTGCCCTGGTTAGTCTTGCAACTGCTCCTGTTTTGAGGGAGTTCTGGATCCAATAGCTACTGAGGAGGGGAGCACTAAATTGGCTCAATTACTTGAAGACTCCTATTGATCAAAGTGTCTTTGTATGCAAAGAAGTGTTTCAACCTTTTTTTCCTCTAGGCTCAGTTTAACTTCTTTCTGTGCTGGGGAGGACAGAGTCACAGAGCCCCTCTTCTGTCATATGGTGGGCTGATACCAAACCCAGTTTACTATGTGTATTGCAGAGTGGTTGCACTTCATGCAGATAGTAGATTAAGTTCTTCCCAGTAGCAGAAAACTCACCATGTGCCTGCTACACTGCAATGGTCTGCAGTTGCCCCAAGAAATATCCCAAGTGCGGGTGGTGAATCAAACAACCTGTCCCTACCAATCTTTTTTTATTTTTTCTCAAGAGCAACTCAGCGACATAGAAGGGAATAGGATATATATTGTGTGAGGCATGCTGAAAGTGGTAGTCTGTCTTTATTTGCAACTTTGAGGCCTCTTACTGTCTCATCCTTTAAAGGATATGCTCTTGTCATGTAATGGAAGAGAATGTGAAGGATCTCCACAAAGGCTGGTGGGTAGCAGTGGGCTTCTGTCAGCTCTCAAACTACTCAGCTCCCCATTTCCTGCTGCCTGCTTGATCACAAGTTTTCCACAGGAAATCCATTCACAAATTGTGTGAGCAGGTCATCCGGGGCCTGGGGTAGGAATGAGGCTGTGTCTGACAAAATGGTTTTGCTAAACACTTCTTTAATCTTTCTTTTTGATAGTTTTTATTGTTTTCTTCCAAGAATAACATCTCAGAAACAAAAAATAAAAAATGGCAAATTGGGGATTTGCATGAAAAGTGTTCTTGACCATTTTACTGCATTCCCATTATTGGCCACTGGAATTAACACCAGTTCATCTCCATGAGAATTGTTGACAGAAAACTAAAACAGCTTTTTGTTAGAAATAATATGTCAGTCTGGAAGGAATTGTCCCTGCTTATTCCTCTAAGACTTGATAACATCAGTTTACAGCTAATCCGCTGAAGCAGAGTTTAGCTTAGGTACACTAGGCAAGACTACAGCTGCATCAATGACCAGTTGGCTGACTTTTGATACAAAACTTTCTTCCTAAGCTTGTAGAGCTCCATATAGTGTGTGTTGTGCTTTCTAAGCATATCCTCCGTTTAAAAGGGAAAAGGCTCATGTTTGAGAAGCCTATTTGTACCAAAGAGATAATATATTTCTTCTCATGCATTTTGAGCCAAACACAAGTAAAATAAAAGTTAAAACATGGTCTTGTCCTTAGAACTTTCAGGGACTATGGAGATAAATACTAGGCTTTTTTCCACCAATTGCGTGGAAATAATTTGGGGTTTGACATAGAAAAATAATCAATCTCTTATTCTTTCCATGTTTACTCACTGCTAAATGCCCTCAGAAAGTCTTGTTTCATTGATCTCTTATTTTCCTCAGACTTTTTCTGGAGACATTTTATAGAATATTTAGTTTTCAGGCCTTTTTGTATTCCTCATCACCAGCAGTAGAAGCCTGGTCTCCTTGACCTGATTCTGGACCATCGTTTTCTCACAGGTCAGTAAGAAGTTCACAGCTAGCGTTTCACACCTCAAACATAAACCCGTTGCAGCTACATCAGTTTTTGCCCCTGGGCAAACACCACCTCTCCTCAGCTCTGCCCTTCTGCCTCTCTGGTGTCTCCTTCTCTGTTTGAAAGTGACTAAAGGCACCTCAGAAGCTAACTTAACAGATCTCCAAAAAATTTTCATATAAGATGTGTTATCACCAGCAGACATAGGGAACGGGTTCTGCCATGATCCAAAGGGAGGCTGAATGGCTTGCAACGGTGTGCGTCATGTGCAGGCAATAAAAATGGGATGGCAGGGGAAAAACCTCCATCCCTTTAGTCTGTTACCCTCTTCCTTTTTGGCCTGGTACAGCTCAGCTTTTAAAATTAATTCAAATAATTTCTCTGGTTGATGTAACGTATTTCATTGGAATGCTGGATGGCTAGCGATACTAGGTAAAGCTAGCTTGCCACTAACACTGCAGGCTTTTAAAACCACTACTTGACTTACTGCATCATTTCAAACCTTTGCTCTGTGTTTCAGACAGTGCAATGTAAAAGCAGGATTACAGTCAAGCTTAATGTTTTCCTGTGTTGCTATGACTTGTATTAGTCGCAGCTCTGAAGTCATAAATGAATGAATTTTTCTGGAGGGAAGACACTTGTAACTCTTTAAATGTTGTAACCACATAGGTGTATGGAACACTAAATCAGGATTTCCTTTCCTCTAGTTCCAGTTTAATTTCACAATAGATTTTATCCATGACTACCTGTTCTAACATAAGAGATCTGTGCTGAATATTGTTGAGGGATTGGTGTTTATGTATGAAGAACAAGAGTATGGTAGTCGAAATAGATTAACACACTACCCTTCCATCTCCTATTTAAAGGAAAGGCACAGGCATTAACAGACAAGACACCTCTGAAATAGCTTTGTTTACACACTGATGAGCCTTACTGGCTTCATTGGACGACATGTTCTCTAACTCCACATTCTTACTACTTTCAGACCTTCTTTACATTTGCCATCTGTTTCTTGCATGAAACACAATGAAAAAAAGCTATGGATATATCATTGCGTAAGTCTCCATCACACCTATTTTTAGAGAACTATTTTTGAGCTAGCTATTAAGTAGGTTTTTTGCACGTGGTACTCTGTGAAAGAATAAGGGCGGTTCAGGACAGAATGAATACAACAGGTTTGCACAAATGCACAGTGACAATCTATCTACCCCAGATAACATAGGATGCTCTTCAGGGTTGGGTTCAGCCTACTCTATGCATAAACTGTCCTTGTAGTAAGCAGTGACACACACATACCTTTCTCCCATGGTGAATGTTCTGATGGCTACTCTATAAAAGGCAAGATTCCTTTTATTTTTGAGTATGCTCTGGTGTATTTTAAACTCTTTTTTCTGCATATTAGGCCACTTTCTACCCAGCCTCCTGGGTGCCATTTTTAGAACTCTGCAGTCCAAGAGTTAGGAAGCCACCAGTGCAGCAGCGGCTGGTAGAGATTTTTCCAAATGCCTATGAGACAAAGCCCTGTTCAGGACTTGAGTAGAAGAGGCCCTGGTTTCTCACATCTCTAGGTACCAGTTGGACTCATCTGCAAAAAGCACACCTCTCTGCTGCATTTGCAGAGGGAAAAGCTTCCGTCACCTGAACATGTTAAGGGTGAAAAGGAATGATGGCAATGTTACTTCTAGTCTTCCAAGGTTACCAAGTAGCTGAGCAGAGAATTTCTGGAGCAAAAGTTTGAATTAAGCCATCTGCCTGATTTTAAATGATGAAGGCCATGCTCATGGTTGAACAACCATGAGCATGTTTTTCAGTGATCCCTGCTAGCAGTGTTTTCCAGAATCTCTACAGTCCTTCAGAGCAAGGGTCTAAGACTAAGAATTATAGTCCACTCTCTCACAAAGCTATAATTAGCCTGCCCAGTGCTTGCACAGCTTTAATGTACAATAACCATAAAACAGTAGCACAGACATCCCCTGCACAGAACAAAGGCTGCTTCTTGTCTGTCTGCTAATCATTGCTGTGTGACAAACTTTTTATAGCTTTTGATGTCTTTAAGTTTACTACTCAATTTTCACTGCAATATAACATTTCTAACTATTTTGCAAAGCGTAGTGGCTTCCACAAATGACTCATTGATAATTGCCGTCATAGGAGACCAACTGCTCAGCATTTTAATACGTATTTTACTATTCTTAGTTGTTATGGTGTCTGTAAAAATCCATCATGAGATGTTTGCTCTCAGCCTCATTCCTCAAAGCACAACGTCATAGAGAAATGTCTGTCCTCCGTGTCTGTCTGCCTTCAGGTGTCAAGCATACTAGATTTCCAAACATTTTGGTGAAAATCAAGTGTTGTGCTTTTCTTACAGATTTAGTGCCATCACTTAAGTAAGGATTACTCACAAGTGTAAATCATCAAAGTCAGTGGGATGACTAATGTGAACAAAGATTAAATGGCAAGACCAAGTCTCAAATGTATATAAGAAATGACTGCAAAAAAGCATCCCACTGGTTTCTTTACACATCTCTTACCTTGGAGTATGACAAATGAAGCAGTAAAGTAGATGACTAGAAAAGTAGTGGAGAATAATGTTAGGTCACATCTGAAAAACTCTGCATAAGTGTTTTGACTTTTCCTTGTCTTGGCTCTGCTGGAGACAAGGCAGTGAAGTTTTTGAGTAATCTCATATAGATGACTAACTGAATCAGGCTTGTGTTAACTCTGTCATTTGAGTAACTTTTATGCAAGACAATTTTATTTTGTTCTGGAAGTAAGATTGCTCATATCCATGTGGACAGAAAACTGTCTTAAAGTGAAAATGTGGAAAAATGTGGGGGTTTTTTTGTTTGTTTGCTTGTGTGGTGGTTTGGTGTGTTTTTTTGCTTCTGTGTCAGAAAGCTTCTTTTGCTAGGACTTTAGACTACAACCTTCCAGCAATTGCTTCAGTCGCAGTAGACCAGAAGAGCCTCTGGACATGAGGGACTTTTGGGCCCTCTCTAGTAGAAATGGTCTTACTTCTTCTCAATAAATCATCACTTCACATGAGAAATCCTGCAAATTATTGGCCTGTCTCATTTAATTGGAATGATTCAAATGTCAGCAACGAGGCAGCTCTGAGTAACTACTCATTTCAAACCTCCCTGGTCCTTGGCAACCTCTGAACAAGGTGCTGTGGAGCTGGAACTTAGCATGCTGCCTGGCGAGCTCGTTTCACCACAGGCTGAAAACAGCTGTTCGTGGTGGCATTGCAATGTCTCTTACCTCCCTCTTGTGTTGTTGGCCATAAGAAACTTCTGATCTCCCTACCCCTGTGTCATCTCCCCTTTCCTTTCAAACCAATGTGGGTGAAAGGTGTGCCTTGCCTTTTCAGTCACTGCAGGGAGCCTGCTGCTCTCCTTCTCCAGCACTTTTATGTGGTGCACTCCAGATTTCCTACTCGTCATGTCTGCTGTTCGGTCACATGTAGAGGGAAGCTAGGACTCATTCTTTTTATTTTCCAGGGACATTCATAGCATTTCCCACTTTCTATATACATAGCATACACTTCATAAAATGGTACATTTTCACATTCTTGAGGGCTTTCCAGAGATTTTTTTTTTCAGTCTAATCTTGAAAATGAATGGTGATACATATTTCTACTTTCCACAGTATTGGCAGTACTACCTCAGAGTTTCAGTAGCTGCAGTGTTATACGCATTAGCGGCATATCTGCTCATTAATTAAAAGAACATTTCTGAAAATATTTCTCCTCTTTGTGTTTAAAATATTCAGGTGAAATCAGATACTTCCTTCAGCCCTGAAGATATCGCTGTTTTCTAGATGGTCTCTAAATCTAAGTATGGTAATGTGCTAGTGGCTCTGTGGGCAGAATCGCTATCTATGTCCTTCAGAAACAAGACATTTTTGTTTGCTTTTAAGCTCTTCTAAAGTATTTGAACATCACAACCTTCTTACTTTTGTGTTTTACATTGTAGGTCTGTTTGAGAATATGAAAGCTGGTCATAGTCATTGAGTTTGCTTTTGCACTTTCATGTCATGTGAAGGCTATGAACAAGCCATCAATCTTAAATTGGCTGTTGCAGTGCAACAGTGTAATGTAAATTTTATTTATTTAGTCCATGCACTTATTGTGCAATTTTTGCTGTTTCTTCACATTTAACAGCTCCAGTAAACATTGCTTCACTTATGTCTGCCTAAGTTACAATGTGAACATCTATTTCTCTTGGGTTTGCTTTTAGCAAGAGTACATTACAGCACAAATATTTTTCCAGTACAGTTTCCACAAACGTTCCCAGACACATGGAAATATTTTGATTAGTACTTTGAACTGCAGTCAAATGACTTGCCTTTTTCTTTAATGTATTTTATTTCTGGCTTTGATCTTTATAAAATCACAATATCATCTATTTTATGGAACTTTCACTAATACTTATCTTGAGCAGGAAGCCCTGGAGGACTTGGTTAGTATTAAACATTTTTGAGCACTGATCACATTAAATATATATAAAGATTGGTGAATATAATTTTCTGTGATTGCATTGTTATGCAGGAAACCTCCTGCAGATATAAAGAATGCAAGAAAACCAAGGATTGTAGCAGAAGTCACCATAACTTCAGTTAATTAATATATATAATTTATGTATAAATAATTTAAATCTTTAATAGATCAAAATCTTAAAAAGTATTTTATTCTTATTTCTCTCCAACCTGTATGTTATTTCAATTATTATATTGTACTGTAAGTGGGCTGTAAGAAAGGTGATTAATTAAAGCCTTTCCTCTCTGGAAGCACTGGGACTTTTACTGTTGACTTCAACTGATTCTGAATTTCAGGCTGGGTCATATTCAAAGCTTATATTATAGAAAGCCCAAGAGGCATGGACACAACTGAGTGCAAAGGAGTCAATCAATGTTAGAGATGACAGACATTACTTTGTTACATTTTTGTTAATTACTTCTCAAATGTCCCTTTTCTATACCCTCCATGTAGTACTATGACTCGATAAAGACTCATTAAGCCATAATCAGAGTTAACATTACAAAGGTTTATGTCATTGTCACCTAAAGAAGTTATAGTTAGTATTGTACCATCCAAAAGTAAGTACAAATCCTACCATGCTAGTGTCAGCTGAGAATCTAGTTAAAGATCCTCAGGACCTACTTCATCCCTCCAGCAGGAAAATCAGCAGAAGCGGATAATCATAGAAATATTATCTTTTTAGAGTTTTCCCAAAATCCTTAGACTCCCTTTGTGCAGAATGCTAGCTACGGCTTTCATCCATGCTATTTTTACCTGTACCTCAGGAGAGAAGGAAAAACGGTGAATATGGTCCTTCAGCCACATCAGCATTCAGCCCCCTATCTCACCTTACCCTTGAATTTGCCAACCACGCACTGCAAAGTCTGGAAAGTAAGAACAGATTTTGCAGTAGAAGGTTTTGATTCTCCTGACCTCCACAGAGTAGAAGCAATGTGAAATTTAGAAATTATATTTGTTACGGATCTGGGAGAAAGATCAGGTCTGGTTTCACGGCTGATTATAATTAGTGACAAACGTATAAGCAAATAGGCGACCAAACTCCATCTGGAATATTATTTCCAGGACTGTCCACCCACGTAGGAAGGATATTATTGCCTTGGAGACTTCTTTCTATATTTCAAGAATCTAAGTTATGACGTGACAGCAGATTTGAGTTACTGCATTTATTTTTTTCTAGATATGAGATTTAGAGTTGTTAAAAGTGTATGCCCAGGACTCATCACAAATATTTTCCATGGTGAAAATGGCATGTAGCTTTCTATTTTAAAAATTGCCTGAAGTTTTGGAATTAGCTTTAGTTTTTGACAGTCTTGGGGATGCTTGGGGCATTGTTTTAGTACAATAGGCATAGTACTGGGCATAAGGTGTGCTGCACAAGTTTCCTCGCATAGGCTCTCCAGTGTGCCTAAGACCTTAAGTAGACCACCGATACTTATGAGCAAGCAGGTCTTCAAGCTCATTGCTAGAGCTCATGCCTTACATTTCCAGTAGCATGCTTACTGTCTTTGCATGTATGTGCATCCACTGGCAAGTGGAAGCATGGCAAAAATATTGGTCATGCAGCCCCCAGATGAAGGCAGCAGTTCATCTGTTGGAATAGGGCTGTTTTTGAGTTCCCCTTCTAGTCACGGTAGGCTTCATAGTCTGTTACCAGTAACAAGGCTCCATATCCTAGAGATTAGAAATGTGTTGGGAAGAGGGGAAAATCGGTACAAGTAAAGGTTATTAGACATGCACAATAAATAACCTGGGGAGTTATATACAAATGAATTCAAGGCACTTGGATTTATTGTGGAGGGATGGCTTTGGTATGTGTGATACAAGGTTGAGGGCTGAGATAAACCAAAAAGTATTCAGTGAACTCTTCTGGTGTCTGAATTTGCTTTCTGTTAGGTTCGCCTTGCTCCAGAGGGCTATCTCTGTTGACATATAAATACAGAATGACAGAGTAATATAACAAGGATGTTAGTGAGGACTGTGCTATTTTGGTAAGAGTGTTTAACAGAATGAAAACAGGAATCATTTATGTTCTGGAACTAAGATTTAATAAAGAAAATTTTCTGTTGTCTCCATAAATTCTACTTGTAAAGGAAAAAAGAGAGAGAGTGACAAACCTCCTGTGAGGAAAAAAAAAAAACAAACCAAAAACGAGGAGTATAACGTATTGCACATTTAGTCAAACATGTGTACATTCAAACACATTATAAAGTGGGAATTGGATTTCTTGCCGGCCATGTGTCATTTTCTGAAAAGGAGGTTGAACAAGGGTCAAACCAGCACCAGACTCTCCTACTGGATCTCCGCTCTTTGCAATGCTCTGCGGGGGGAAGCAGGGCTTGAAGGTGCGGGAGAGGTGGGATTGCGGTCCGCGCCCCTCGGCGCCGGGAGATCACCCCGAGAGGGCGGGGGGCAGCCTGGGCGAGTTCCGCCGAAACACGTCCCAGCTTTGGAGCCGCGTTTCAGAGCTGCCGCCCGAGGGATGAGGGCAGAGATGAGGACAGCTGAAGAAATGCTGTCAAAACCCTTCACCCCTGACCACGGGGGAGGGCGAGCAGCGGCCGTGCGGCGCAGGGCGAGCCGGGCAGTCCGCGGTGCGAGGCGCCGAGCGGCGACTGCCGGGGAGCACGACCGGCGCGGGGCCCGGCCGCCGGCTCTTTCCTCCCTTGTGTGTTTCTCCTCCCTGTGACGACCATGATTGCTGCTTTCCGCCAGCCCGAGCCGAAGCGCGGCTCCCGAGAGGGTGCCCTGTACGTGCGGCTGGGTGGCAGGTACGTGCCTGAGGAGCACGGCTCCCGGGGCTTGTGCAATCGCTCCGAGAGGGTACCGCTCCCGCCGGGGCGGAGGGTTTGATTTTCACACGCCATGCGGACAAAACCTGATGACGCCACGCACCCGGGCAGCGGTAAGGCTGCGCGAGCCCCGCTGTGCTCCGCTTTCCCCGGTAGCGCCGCGAGACCCCCGCCGGTGGGGAGGGGTCGCGGTGCCGCGCGCTGCGCCCCTGCGGAGGCTGCGCGGGGCGAGCACCCCCCTGCGCGCTGCAGCGAGGCGCCGTGGCGGTTACGTAAGTGCCGGCGCCCTCCGCCCCGCTCTCCCCCCCCTCCCGCCCCCCGCCCCGCCGGCGGTTATGCAATCCCCAGCACACAGACCTACTGTACTACACACCGCCCCGCGCCCCGCCCCCTCCCCGCCCACGGCCGCTCCCATTGGCCGTTCCCCGGCAGCGTCCGGCGCCGATTGGGGCGGTGCCGCCGCCAGTCACGGTGCGGCGCGGCTGGCATGCGGGCTATGAGCCTCGCGCGGCGCAGCCCTGACCTACTAACACACATCCCTCCGCGCCGCCGCCGCCGCAGCACGCTCCCGCCCGCCTCCCTATCGCCTCCCTCTCCTCGCCTCCCTCTCGCCCGGGCGCTCCACTGCTGCCTGCACAGCCCAGCCCAGCGCGGCACCGCACCTCACCGTACCACCACCCGTCTCGCTTCGCCCGCGGCCCGGCGCAGGGCAGGCGATGCTCTGCGTCCCGCGGTGCGCTGGAGGTAGGAAGGCGCGGGTATAAAGTTAGGATGTCCGCCCGGGCTGCGGCGCCTGCCGCGCCGCGCCTCGCCTCGGCTGGAGGCGGCTGTTACATAACGCGGTCCCAGCCGGCTCCGGCTGCCGCGGGGCGGGGAGGCGTCCGCCGGTCAGGCCGGCTTTGCGCGCTGGCGTGCGGCTCGGTGGAGGGGTGGCGGCGCGGGAGGCAGCCCGCCCGGGTGCTGTCCGCCCGAGGCTTTCCTTCCCGGGGAGTGCTCGTTCCCTGCGCGCCGCGCTATCCCCCGCTTCTCCCCACAGCGAGCCCGGGGCAGCGCCGCCGGAGCCGCTCTCCCGCGTTGCATAATGTGCCGGCGGGGAGCAGACTGCGGCGGCCGCCGTGCGAGGCGAAGGGCTGGGTCCCGAGCGCCCGGCGCCCCTCGGCTCCGAGACCATCGGGAGTTGCGTGTTGCCGGAGCTTGCCGGCGAGACACCAGCCCCCTTTTCAGACGGCGCTGGGGGATGTTACCCGCAGACAACCGGGATCAGTGGCAGCGGCCCAGCCCCGCGGCGTGCGGCGCTGCGCTCGCCTCAGCCCTTTCCGTCACTTCAGTCGCTGTTTTTCAGGCGCTGCGGGACCGTTCCTGGAAATGTTGTATTATGTAACCACAGAATTTGCTGGCAGCCGGGCTGGGAAGAGGGATCTAATTATGCGATTTTATAATCTCGCTACAAAGAAACTAGGACAATCTCTCCCTGAAAAAAAAAAAAAAGCCCAGCAAAACCTGTAACTGTAACAGATATTGTTAAAGTGCGTTTAATAAGGGAAGTAGACAACTGGGTAAGTGGGGAGGCAAGGCGCGCTCGCCGGCTGCGTGCCGGGTGCCTTAAAACGAGATATGTGTTGGTCTATATTTAGCCCCATCGCATTTTAGCAATTGTGGCTTCATGTGCTATTTCTGGTCTTTTCTCCAGAGCTGTGCGTGTAGACGTTCGAGGCCATTTGCTCGGATTTTTAACTCTACGCCTTCAGAGACGTTTTGATAAGGCTGTATTTTTAGGAAGGCATTTCGCCCAGGCGCTGGGCCGTCTCCGCGGCACGGGCTTTCACTTGCCGTTTCTTAAAAAATAAAGAACAACCAAAAAAAACCAACACACCAAAAAAACCGGAGAATATCCAATTTAAGGGAGGAGGTCGCTTAGGAGATGTCAGCCGCGCCGGAGGAGCGAGGTAGTCCGTTCCCCCCGTGCCCTGACGGCCGCGGCGGGCGGGGGGCCAGGTGCCGCCGGCCCCCGGGGGCAGCCGCCAGCACCGCAAGTAGGTCAGTGTGACAAACGCGGCGGGGAGCGGAGCCAGTGCGCGGTGGCCGATCCCGCGGCCACTTGCACCCCTCAGACTTGCGCCGCGGGGGGGTCGCCGACCCCCCAACGGCCGTTGGGAGCTGTTGGTGGCCGTTGGGGCGCGCCGGCCGCGCGGCGGCGGGCGGGCGACCGAGGGCTGGGGGCGCTGGCGCACCCCCTCAGCCCTTTGTTCTGGGCTGGGGCGGCGGCGGGCGGTTTAGGGGGGGGGGGGATGTGAGGTGGGTGGGCGGTGGACTGATAGCGCGGGGCCGTGCTGAGGGGAGGGCGGGCCGGGCGCCATAAGCCGCCGGTCACGTAGGGGGCCGCCGGGCTTAAGCTCGGGCAGCCTTTGTGGCGGCCCAGTACCGCGCCCCGCGGAGCGTCCCCACCCCACCGCCCGTTTCCCCCCGTTGTCCCACCGTCGCCTGCAGGCAGGGAGCGCCAGACAAAGGGGCCTTTCCCCCCTTCCCAAACGCTACCGCCTGCCTCCCCATCCCGCGGGAGGGGTACGGCTTCCAGGTAAGGTATGAGATAGCCCAGCATACCCCCCACCCCGCTACTGCCACCCGAGTATTTTCGTCTTTCTCCTTACGTAACGAACAACAACCGCAACGACAACAACAACAACAACAAAAAGGCCATCCATGCCCAATTCTGTTATTTTCCCAAGTCTCTTTGGCGTTGCAGTGGTGAAAGCCGTGGCTGAATGTTCGTACTCTGGGGTCAGCTTGTGCTCTGTCCTGGACGGGAGCACAGCTTGGAAGTTGCTGGTGATAACTTGGCTTTCAAGATGAGGTGATTTTTGTGTGTGACTAAAACGATCTCCTAAGTAGATGAAATCACCATCATTGTGCTTGTGACCAAAATGCCCCAACTCGAAACTTGAGTACCCCAGCCACTGTCTTGATATCTGGTATATGTGCTATAGGTAGCAGAAAAGTATTTTAAAAATACGATATTCTTGATATCATGCATAAACTTTTCTGCTACTTGATTGCTAGGGTCAAGTACAGCTTTGATCATGAAGCCGACTTGGAGTTATTATTGTGTTAGAAACAGCTTTTTTTTTTTTTCTTGTAGCTTGAATGATTTCACTGAGTTTCATTGTGTTCATTCCTGTGTATGTAACCTACTTTCAGTCATCTTTGCCCTCCTCAGTAATTCAATCCAGAGCCTCATTTGAGATATTGCTACATGCATCACTTTTATAGTCTTTATTCCATCAAAATATTGACTTTGATGGGAAACTTGAATGAATAAGGATTCAAGTTTTGGCCCAAAGACCTGATTTAAATGAGAAAGTTCAAGGATTACTGAATATAGATCCTTAATATCAGTGGCACTAACAGTTATTATTACAAAAGTTTTCACTTTACAGATGTCTTTGACTGTTGAAGTGCTAACACTCTTCAGAATGATTTGCCCCTACCTCCTATTTTTATTTACTTTATATTTTTAACTCATCTTATTCTCCAAAGGACTCTTAACTAGCTTTTAAAATATCCAGCTTCCTGGATTTGATTTCAAAACCTCAAATTTCTGCTGTGGTTTTATTTTTAAAGGAACTGATCTGAAAGGTGTCAAAAAGCTTAAGAGTCTTCCCATGAGCAATGTGAACTTACGTGACCTCCTCACAGCTTATCTCATCCTAAGAAGGAACAGTATTTGTCATGCTTTGTCTGAAATTTGTAGAACATAACAGATATTCCTTCTCTTGCAATTAAGTCTAAATAGAGTCTGTGAAAAATATCAGTACCATGCTGCTTTTTTTCAATCCTTTATCTTGAAATAAAACTCATAAGTAAAATAAACTTCTAGCTCATTTTAAATTGACTTATTTTAAAAATAGTTATGCAAACTATCCTTATGCAATAGTTTTTTCCAGACAGCAATCTCACTGCTGTTATAACATCACCATGATGCAATAATATGAACAATAAAATCCTCTGTTTGAGTCTTATTACACACTGTTAAGCAATGTATCTGACTCATCAGCTTAATTGACTCTTCTAGGTGACCTTGCCATGATCATTGCAGCCAGTTATGAGATATAAATGTGCTTAGGATATGTAATAGAAAAAAAATGCAAATAGATGGCCAATTCCTCCAGTCCATTCTAAAACAAAATGACAGTTGATTTCTGTGTTACAGTATCCTACAGTGTTTGAAAATAATTTTTTAAAGTCTTGTTTTGTTTTGGGTTTTTTTTAAGGTATATGTAACTGTCAAATATTGAGGCTAAGCATGTCTGACAAAAATAAGATTGTGTAAGAAAGAGCATACTTGGACTTGACTCAAAATGTGACAGAAACAACATTCTTAAGAACTTGCTTTATTAAAGGGTAGAGCTGGAATGAATTATTATTAAGACCTCCTTAGATATCCTGTTTTTTTTCCTAATTCATATGTTGAATTGATCTATGTACAAATTAGCATACTATGAGACTGAATCTGGTGACAGATTATTACACAAATCTCTCTTCTATCAGAAGTAATGTCTTGTTTAAGATGGGGGGGGGGGGAGGGAGGAGGCATCCCTCTCTTGAGTTGCTCTATCTTGGTATAATTTTCTGTGTGTCCTGAAGTATTTCAGTAATGAACCAGTTTTTGCCGCAGAGGTGGCTGCACAGCAGTTAGCAGTATAGGTTCCAGTGCTGTAAGACCTCCTCTTACAAGTGGAAGGCAACCCAATAAAGAAAATGGTGCTTGGCGTGAGCAGTGGTCTTCCTGCCTGGACCATCTCACAAAATTGGAGCTCTAAAGATTGCTCCTTCTTTGTTCCATTTGCAGTGAGTGGTAGATACCAACATTTTACAGGCAACATTTGTTTTACATATTTGTACTTAAGTTGTTACATAACAAGATGCATGTTTAAAGCATCAGCTGGGATTAATTGACATAATTCTGCTGCCTTTAAATAGCACTATATAAATTTAGGTCAGCTGAAGGTCTGGTCCATGCTCGGCATTTTAAGAACACGGTTCAATAATAGAAAGCCATTTGTTGTCAGAATAATTAACATTTGTTTGTCTGTTTTTAATGGCTCCTAACTAGGGAAAAGCTGAGATGGTATTTCCAGAACACTGTTGCTATTAAGTTGCAGCTTTTTGCAGTCTAGTTTATACTGCTGCCAAGTAGCTATTGAAAGGAAGAGAAGCATACTGTCATAGTACTGTAACATCAGTAACTGTTGTTTCTATTGGGGTTTTATTAAAAATACTGGAAAGTGATGTGATATTTAAAATAGCATATATTATATATATGTAATTAAATATTTATGCAAGTTACATATACATTTCCTTTGCTTCTCAAGTTTTTTCCTGGTGCTTTGAGTAAAATTCTTACTTTTTGTTCCACACACCACACAACCCCTTCCCCCACACCAAATGAGAGCAGTAAACAATTTGTTTTGGAAAAACTGAACACATCTGATAGAATGATACTCTCTTCTTAAGGAAATGGAAGAAAATACAGGTCAAATTTGCACCTTTTAACCTTGACTGACCTTTTTGAGCAACAGCTACCTTTTACATATGTTTCATGCTCTCCAAATAATAATTTTATTTGCATAATTTGTGTAATTTACCTTTGGGAAGCAAGCTGTACTTTAATGAGTTAATTTGTAGTTATTAAGATAAACAGTAACTTAAGTAATTTTACTAACAATGAAAGCCTTTAAAAAAATTACATATGACATCAGATTTCTGGGTACAGCTTGGAAGTGGGTAATATGAAGGTGCAATAGTGTTCCAAGTTCCATTATGATCTTATTAATTTTTTATATATTTTTGATTGAAAAGTGTCACAATAAATGATTTCTGATGTGCCCAGTGGGCTATATTATGTAGACATCTCCCATTTTTTTCATTCAATAAGATGATCAACATTTTAGCAAAAATGGGTCATCCGGTACAAAGCTGTCATCATCAGTGTTCCACTGACCTAATTACACGTTGATCCTGAAACCGTAAGCACTTAAGATGCCCATGAAGTTATAAGAAAAGGGAACTGTGTATGAAATCAGTAGTTCTGCTTTGCTCCATGCTGTTGTAATGGCTTCATGGTCTCTGTGAGTGCAACTATATAATGGCAATAACTGGTGGTAACACTTGCACTGTAAATGCTTTTCCCCTTTGTGACCATGGATAACCTGTATGCAGTTACCTAGTTTTTTTTTCCAGGAAGTTTGAACTTCATTTGTTCTACATTGCTTGGACTCTCTTGCCTGTGAATCCATCCTAGGGATAATATCACTCTCCCAGTAGAGCCAGAATTAAAGCTTTTCTTCAACAGGAACATAATTTTACTAACAGTGCTATATAAAAGGCAAGAAAAAGTATGTTGAAGGATTTTTAGTGAAGGTTGAAATGGGGTCACATCCTCTGTTGGAGAGGATTTCTGAATTAGGATAGACCTGAGAGGTACAGAAAGAATGTAATGGTATAATTTTTTGTCTGTGAAAAGCAGCAGTGGTAAAGTTAAATTGGCTCCGAAGTACTTCATCAGTGTTCGAGGAGGCTGTGTATTTGCCACCTAAGCTTAAACTCAGCCTCTGGTCCTGCATGTGCAATGAGGATATATCTTCTGTACATCATAGAAGTCTCAGGACAGATAGCAACTGTTTGTAAAGCACTTTGAAGACAAAGTGCAAACTAAATTCTTATGCAAAGTCGTCATTTTGGTATCTCTGAGCAGGCTCTACATCAGCTCTTCTGGTACGTAGACAGATTTTCAAAATAGGTAACCTGTAACAGAATGGTAACAGTAATATAATTAATGATGCCTATGCAAAACATGGATGACAACAACAACAGAAAATATGCACAGATACATATCAATATGAGCTTTTATTGTTTGTCTGCAGTGTGCGATACAGTGGTGATGGTGATAGAGGTGTGGTTCTTTTTTAAAACATGAATTTGTACTTAACTATTATTTTCTGCCATTTTTGAAGGACTGAGAGAATTTTTTTGGACCCACGGTGATAAAAATGTGACTTGTGTTTGAGTATCCAACTGCTAGAAAAGGGATTTCATTTATTTTCATAGAATCACTATCAAAATCATAGAGCAATAGAAGTAAACGATTACTTGTTATCTCATTCTAGGATATGTTTGAAAATTTGCACTTGGACCTAGCATAAATTATTTTGCTACATACAAATAATATGCATTTACTCTGCAGGGAACCATACATATATGCGCAGGCCCATATGCATTGTCTAAAGCAGAAATGACTTATGTGAATTACAGAGAAGAAAGGGAAAGGAAAGATAGTGGCGCCCTGTCTTTCAACCTTTTGAAACACTTCAGTTATTACAGTGTGAATACACAAATACCTGGGATCCGATCCTTGGTGTACTATTTTGACACAAGCGGATCACTTAAGCATTTTTTGAAGTCCAAGAATAACTTAGCTTTTCATCATTTCTGTGTACATGGTTTCTTGCCTTAATAGCATGAGTTCTATACAAGTCTCATTAGCACTTGGATCTGGGATTGTATCCTGGTTCTGTTGAAGCCAATGGCAAAATTGTTGTGGGAGCAAGACTGGGTCTGTAATTAAGTTAATAGGGTTGAGTGTTATTACGTTGTTGAATTGGCACTCAATGCCATTAACATCAACTAACCAAAAAAAAAAAAATTTAACAGTGACTAATGTAAGGCAGTATTAAATGTTGGGTTTGTAACACTTTATGAGGGAGTGATAAAGCAATTGAAAAATTAATCATAAGGGAAAATATTGGAATTTGAAATATAGTCAGAGGAATCATTACAGTTCATTAATTCATGTGTAAATACTGATGTTTTCCAGTGGAATTATAAAATGCAAGTGAAGTGAGATGGCTGGATTCATTTAAGGCATTTTGCCATTATCATCAGATGGAATTTAATTTGTTTACAGACTCAGCATTGGGCTGATCCACATGGAGAATTATTAATAAACAGAGGCTTTGACTCCTGTTTGTAAAGCAGCAATTCCAGTTACCATGATAAAAGTGCTCCAGGAAGATGTGGAAAGAGCTAAAGATTTGTTGTTTTTTAGCTTGCTAAAGTAATGGCATTAGAACTAACTACACAAGTAGCAAACCAGTAAGACTGTGTCTTGACAGCTATACTCATGGACTGCGGCAGAGGGCAAAGTTGAATATTGCATGCAGAAACGTGGTTGTTTTTATACACATTTAATATTAGCTGTAGCTGTGCATGCTACTTACATTCTGTCTATTTGTGCCAGGAACAATGTGTACAGGAGGGAGACTGGCCAAAACTGGGGTTATCAGTGCTACAGGGAGCAGACTGTTCAGTGGAAGGGCCCAAACTGCAGAAGTCCTGTGGAACAAGGGACATGAACTCTGCAGGTTGTTGGGCAGTTAAGAGTAGCTCAGTGCCAGTGTCAGACTGCAAGAGATTATGTTTGGAGGTGCACTATTACTATAAGTACTTCCTTGCTGTTGCTACTGTTTCAAGTAAGTGTAGGTGTTCCAGGGTGTATGGCAAAAAAAGATACATAAATAATGATGTATGCATGTTAGTATCCCTTTTCTAAAAGAATAAATATTTTTATTTGGGTTTGAGTGCAGCTCCCTAGTACTGTTAAATTTCACAAAAATTGTTTTGAACCCTTTTGACTTCAGTGAGAATTGGCTGAGATGCATACTAACAGACAAGTGATGATTTCATAGGTATACAGTACATGTTATACAGCTTCCTATTGTGTGCCACAGCAGGTGTATGAATTTCCTTAGAAGTGCAAAAGTTTAACAACTTGTGATACAAGTGAACATGGTGATTGTAGTACATCAAGACAATTGTGGATCGGTAGCTGTGTGTTCCCAATGCTACAGGATATTGAAATAAAATCACAGTATTTTTCTTTTTTTTTTAACGTCAGTCATGTTACAGAGACTACATATTCTATAAATACCATAAAAATTCAGGTGTTCTTGTCTTGTCTTTTATTTTCAAATTCTGTGTGTTCAACAGTGATTTTTGAGTATTGGGTTGCACTACATTTAAAATGGTCTGCATATTGATTAAACCATTGATTACATGTAGCAGTGAGATGGACAGAACGGCTATATAGCTTCTTCAGTAAATCAAATTATACTGAATGTTTGGAAAAACTGATGCTGCTTTGTTGTAGGACTTATGTTTGTTTTCAAACCTGATCCAGCTCCTATTTAACTTGATATAAAACTTCCTTTGACTCCAGTTTGAATTTTGGATCAGGGTCTAACTATGTAATTGCTTGTATATTAGAGATACATTTCTCCTTTACAAACATGTCAATTTGTGGTGCTGCTTTTGCACTAAATGTTAGATGCTGTCTTTCGTGTGGCTGGCTTCTAACTCTATTTTCCATTAAGGCTGTATTATTGAAGACAAATAGTTACATGTCAGTAATTAACCACGGATTTTAGGAAATTCTACTTAGCTGTTCTATTAAATGTGTTAATTTTTCATGACAGAAGAGTTGGCATGATTTGATGGAACAGAACCCAGCTTGAAACCTGAGTCTTTACAACCCTGCTTAATTGTTATTACATCACTCACTCCTCTTTGCCTTCTGGAAAAGACAAGAGAAACTGGCAGAATACAATTCATTAATTCTTTTATAACTTTCCCAACTGATAATGTAAAAATTAGTTTCATTAGTCATTGTAAAAACATTCCCAATAAATAGTGATGTTAATTTGAAGTGGCTGGGTTTTTTTGGTGGTTTGGTTTTTTTGGGGATTTTTTTTTTTGGTTATACAGGCAAGAGTCATTGCTGACTCGATAGTCAGTTCTATAAAAGCACTTGGGATACTACATTTATTTTCCCAGGACTGATTCTGGAAAATGAGATATTGAGAATCTGTATCTTAGAACAAAACCAAACGATCTTATGAGAATAAAATATTTTTTCATTAAGAGGCACCAAATAAAACAAAGGCCAGTTTAAATGCTGTGTTCCAATTTAATGATTAAAATGTCTGAAGCTAAAGGGTGAGCTAGTTTTCCTTTGTTAATTGTAAGACTTTTAGGTCTAAACTTCCACTTTAATGAAAACACTGTTTTCTAATGGTACATATGTCTCAATGGCATTAAACTTTACTTTGATGTAATAAGACTATTTTTCAAATACAAATTATTAATTGTTATTTCTGTAATGTATTTTTCAATACTGATTTTAAAGTTTCCTTTGTAAGATATGAGAAAAAAATGATGCAACACATTTTGTTTTCTTGTCAATATTTTTTTAATAGTTAGCTGTTTGCCCAGATTATGTGTGCATTTACTAGTTTGAATGTATATGATTGATCAAAAAGGCATTTTAGAATTCCGTGTGTGTGTGTGTATAAACATTTTTTATATAAAGAGATATATATCTCTATATATTTTTATATGATGCAAAAACAATAATTAAATCTTCAATAGCTTTAATGGTCAGTGGTGTTATTTTAAGACAATAGAAAGCACTCCAGCTTCTCTAAATCAGCTTATGTTATTTTTAATCCATGCAAATATATTGCATTTCTAAGTCACACAACACAAAAAAATCCAACTGACAAAAAGAAGCCTTCAGTAATGCTGCAGACTGAAAATTACAACCAACTTTTTTTGCATTGAAAACATNGGTGTCCTGCAGTGTTAAGTGTTGGAGGTTTAGGTTGGTCAGTGATATCATGGAAAGTTCTGTGACAACATTACTGTAGGATCAAAACTCAAATATTTTTTTATTGATTTTTCCTTGGATCATATTGTATTTGTTTTGGAAGCAAATCTGCTACCTAGGTATCATAAAGCTTAGAATACCAGTTGTTTCAGTGTTGAGCTGTCTTCATATTACAGCAGGTTTAATGAACCAAATGCTAGTCTAAGCTTTTTATCAAAAGCTACTTTTGCATGTCATGAACCAGCAATTCCTAAATAGTAATCAAATTCTCTATTTATTCCAGGGTTTTAAGAAGATTCCCATTGCCTCTGCCAAGAAAATTGATTCTAGACACTTCTGTCTGAGAATATGAAAGAAAAGGAAGAATGTGCTTGGATTTAAAATTACTGTATTTATCAAGTTGTGGAGTGAAAAGTACTGGGGAAATAGCTTGCTCTGTTGCTCATTGTAGATCTACTACCAATCGTTTCTGATGCAGCTGAGAAAAATGCAGACCCTTAAAAAGGAACACGGACCTGTTGACACAAGTAGCAACGTGGACAAAATCATGGTACTTAAGTCTACTTTATCAGAAGTGTCTGAAGAATTGTCTACAAATGAAGATATGCTACTTACTGAAGCAAGTAGTGGCAAAAGCAAATCATCAGCTTGCCGGAGAAAGCGAGAATTCATTCCGGATGAAAAGAAAGATGCTATGTATTGGGAGAAAAGGCGAAAAAATAATGAAGCTGCCAAAAGATCTCGTGAAAAACGACGACTAAATGACCTTGTCTTAGAGAACAAACTAATTGCACTGGGAGAGGAGAATGCCACTTTGAAGGCAGAGTTGCTTTCGTTGAAGCTAAAGTTTGGTTTAATTAGTTCTGCAGCCTATGCCCAAGAGATACAGAAACTCAGCAGCTCAACAACTGTGTATTTCCAAGACTATCAGAGTTCCAAATCAAATATTAATTCATTTGTAGATGAACATGAACCATCTATTGTTGGTAGCAGTTGTATTTCTGTCATTAAACATTCTCCTCAAAGCTCAATGTCTGATGTGTCTGAAGTATCATCTGTAGAGCATACTCAACCAAGTCGTATACAAAGCAACTGCAGAAGTCCTGAGAATAAGTTCCAGATTATAAAACAGGAGCCCATGGAATTAGAGAGAGAGCCAAGAGATGACAGAGGTTCATATAAAGCATCCATATATCCGAACTACATGGGAGCTACCTTTAATGTGTACTCACATTCTCCTCCTCTTTTGCAAGTTAATAGGTCCTCCAGTAATTCCCCCAGAACATCAGAAACTGATGATGGTGTAGTTGGAAAGTCATCTGATGGAGAAGATGAACAGCAGGTTCCTAAGGGTCCAATCCACTCCCCTGTTGAACATAAAAATGTTCATGCAACAGTTAAAGTTCCAGAAGTTAATTCTTCAGCCTTGCCTCACAAGCTCCGAATTAAAGCCAAAGCCATGCAAGTTAAAGTGGAAGCAATGGATAATGACTATGATGCCACACAGAAATTGTCATCGCCCATTGACATGTCCTCAAAAAGACATTTTGAGCTTGAAAAACATGGTGCACAAAACTTGGTGCATTCTTCTCACACTCCTTTCTCTGTTCAAGTGACTAACATCCAAGACTGGTCACTTAAACCAGAACTCTGGCATCAGAAGGAACTCAATGTAAAAATTCAGAGTGGTTGCAAAACTGGAGTTGTTGAAATAAAGGACAATATCTACAATGTTTCTGAGTCAGACAACCTGTATTTGAAGCAGGGCATAGCAAACTTATCTGCAGAGGTTGCTTCACTTAAAAGACTTATAACTACACAACAAATCTCTGCATCAGACTCTGGTTAAGTTACTACTGAATAAAGGCTTATTGTTTTAAAGGATGTCATTTGCAGTAGATCAACATGTTTTGTATTATGCAGAATTTCCACTGGACTTGTGATGTCATTTCACTGTAATGTTCACATAATGTCTGATTGGTGTCTTTTTGTGCACAAATTATTATGAAGACTAGGTTGTGTTATGATCACTATGCCTTGTGTATAGTCAAGTAGCCTGTACAAAGGCTGTATATAGTGAACTTTATTTTCTTTTTGTTCTTCTACTATAAAGCGTGCAAGTTACCAGTTACAATAAAATATTGGTGACAAATACAGGACATCTACTCCAGTTCAGTTGATTTTATGAACTTGTAAATAAGTTGTTAATTAAAAACTGGCTTTTTCTTACACTGTGCTCAACTTCACTTACATGTTTGGTTTTTACAGCCTAACAACCAAATTACAATTTACAACGTNTTTTTTTTTTTTTTTAGAAGGTATTAGAAATAAAGTGAATATTTATAAATGAAACTACCATTTTATAGCCTTAGCCTTCTTTAACTTATTAGTAGAAGTTAACCAAAACCCACGCAAATTCTAACCCAGTAAGTAATATCAACAACCTTTTTTCTCCTCCTATCTCAAGTGAGACAGTAATGAGTTTCCTGAATGGTTTATTGTGATGAACAATTTTTTCAATAGTGTAACTTGCTGTTTTAGATTAAATTAGTTAATGTGGATTTGTGCATCTGCAAAGTTTTCAGAGCCTTGCAGTGATGGAATTGGACATCACCATCTTTATTGAGGGGTGGCCTGTGTGTGCAAGGGGTGCAGGCATGGAATGAAGCATGCACAAAGGCTGCATAAGAGTCTGTTCCTCTTGCATGCCATGGTTCTTTCCACAGCAGATGTGGGCTGCCTGTAGATGAAGGATAAGGCTACTGGATCTGTAAACTCTGAGTGCAACTAGGCAAATATCTACCTACATAAGAGGCAGGCAATAGTAGTAGCAGAGTGAGAGATCATCTGCTATTCTAGTTCCCAGTGTGGGACATAATGTGATTTTAAGTATGAAGTAAGACTTACCACCAATTTGGCCTTGGTTTCAATGGCTTAATTACTGAACTGGAATACGCTGGCTCACTATAGGGCATTTTGCAAGAAATTCTTAAATGTAAAATAGAGACTATGTGAAGAACTGTGCAGTCCAGATACTATTAGCCCCTTACAATTTATGCAGGTGGTAAGTTCTTCACTTGATGTCTGGACAGAGCTGCAGTGCTCTTTGTCTTTGAGAAGAGCCATTGAACCGTGGAAACTAGAATTGCATCACATATCCTTGGTTTGGCTTACCAAAGTCTTTAATTTTAAAACTAAAAATAATTTATAAATAGAGCATGGATTTGGCAGAGGTTCTTTTCATGATACTTCCCCCTTCTTTTAACATAATAATAAATCAGACTAACAAGCTTTTTCTGAAAAGGCTTTTTATTCACTTTCATACTGTATAATGAATGGAATCTTTCAGTAGACTTAAAATACTAATTAAGAAAACAATATGTAGGTATTGTTTTTTAAATTCATACTTGACTTGAGTGAGACGAAGTTTGACAATTTTTTGGGGATATGAAGAGGAGTCTGAGTCACTCCTGATAGCTCTGAAGCTTGGTCCAGCAGTCAAGGCAATGGAAAAACTCCCTGATGTCAGCAAGGCCAGGATCTCATTCTGTACCTTTTCAGGAGCTGATGATTCACAGTCATGTTCTGGGAGGACCTTGGCACAGAAATCACTGGTACTTTCTGAGCTTTTTTGAGCCTTCTAACTGCTGTGCTGTATTTGTGACATTCAGAGTTAATAAACTGTTATTTTTTCATGCCTTAATAATACAATAGACCCCATAGCTGGGCTCTGTATGTATTTGGTAATTAATATAGAAGACATTTCAATGTTACTGAAAATAAGCTCAGGATTATTGCATGAAATGTAAAAATTTGCATTGATTGATGGGGATATGAGACATGAGGCAGTGATGCTACAGTCTCTTTGCTTGCTAAATATCTTCTGTAAGCAACAATAAAATTCTTTAAATATTTTGCATATTATTTATCACATGTAATGTGTTCAAGGAGAGGACTTTAAACTCTCAGTGTTGCCATCTGTGTAAGCCTAGATCTATTGGGGTTTTTTTCCATTTCTTGTTACAGTTGTTTGTCATAATGGAAGAATGTTGTCCTCTTTCTAGCTCATTATATATTTTGTGTATTTGTTTTGTGCAATTAATACTTAACAGTAATGATGTAGTTAATTTGTTGAAGGATGTCATTGAAAGTTATAATAGCATGGAGCTTAGGAGCACAATCAGATGTTATTTATACTCCCTTTATACCTTAGTGTTATGCTTCATTTGAAGAAAGAAATAAATAATTTGTCTTTTGTTCAAAACCAGATCTAATTACAACATGATTTTCTATTATGTTCATCGTCCTAGTCCGCCACAGAGAAGTGAGCTGCAGTTGATGACCAGTCCTCCCATGCTGAAGTTACTATTTCTGCAGCTAATATTTGGAATATCATCCACAGCATTGTAAAGTTAAAAAATGCAGGAGTGTGGATTGTACCTACAAACCCCCATTCTTAGCCATGGTTGCATGCTGGCCGGATAACACTCTCAGCTGCAAAGTGTGGTGTGGATGGCCTCCTCAACCATCTTTTGCCTGCTTTCCTTCAGGACCTGGAAGTGGGAAAGGCAGAGTCACACTGACTGGGGAAGGGAGAAAACACAGTCGGACTGTCTTACCCTGCTTCAGCTTTCAGCTGGTACATAGTTACACAGACACATGACTGGAGGAGCTGGGGAATAGAATAGCTGTGCCCTTCCAGCCTGCCTTCCCTGTACCATAGAAAACTGAATCAGCCTCCATGAAAATAATATCCTTTGCTGGTCTACTAGTCTCTCCATTGGAGGTTGGAAGATTGGTCTGAGCACAAAATTGCCTTTACCTAAGTGGATATATAAACTGCTATCACATCCTCACAAGTTATAAAGAACTTTTGTCAGCTCAGCAATTAACTGACCAAACATGCTGAAAGTGGAATCTTTCTCATGTGAAGGAACACAGATGACTAGAAAGTAACTGAAAAATAACTAGGATGTGCCTTCAAATGAGAATGCTAAGGAAGAAACTGTGAACTCACTCCAGACACTTATCAATATAAATTGTCATTTTTCATGGGAACACAGGATTAACCATGCTAGATTAGTCTGGCTAGTCGGAAACCTTGCTTGTGATAATCTTTAGTATGAAGGGCTTCACAGAAAGTTTTAATAGAAGTCCATGGCAAATAACTGTTGATTAGCAAGGTAAGTTTCTTCCTAGTGACATCAACTGGTGGCTAATCAACACTGTGAAGTGAGAGTATCAAGTCCTCTGTTAAATCTGTCTGACTCAGTTATGCATAAACACAGTAATATATCTTTATGTTCTATCAACACCTGTATTTTGGTAGGCACAAAGATTGAGGGTGGATATGGCCACGTATACCAAGCCCATACACCACAATTTTCTGAATCCCCTCAACTTTCTGCCTTCACTAAAACTTAAATATTGCATGGGATGTATTTACATTTTATTACTATTCTGTATAGCCAAATATCCACTTGTTCGTGAAGAGGAGACAGGTAACTGACAATTTCTGGTTAATCTTCTCTGGTTATTTTGGATGTTTTCATTATGACCCTTATGTCTATGTGAGCAGTTTATAAGACCAAAAACATTTATTTTCTGTAGAACTTAACAGAAATGTAAAATTGCACCATAAATACATTTCTGAAGTTTTATTAAAATACCAACATCTAAAAATCTTTTCTACTTGCAAGTATATAAATATACTGTTGAAAATAGGCAGTGTATAATGAATTTAGCAGAAAACCCACAAAGAATCCAATTAATATGGCCTTTATTAACACCATATTGTTTTAAAAATACTTTTACAGTTTATTGCACAATACAAGCTTGGTAACTACAAGAATACAACAAAAGGATTTTTGCTATTTATTGCGTAAGAACAAGTAGCACATACTGTTCCATTATAGTGCCAAATTAAAAATACTAGGCAAAATCCTAAGGCTTTTAACTCAGTGTTAGATTCTACTTTCCTTAATGTAGCACACATTTTATGTGTGCAATAAAGTACTTACTCAAGACGAGTAATGTTACAAGGACATTATCTTTACAGTTCACTCATGGCACGGACTCCTACTGATTTTCCTATCTCTAAGGCTAACTCCCTTGTGACACAACAGTGATATATGAGTCACTTTGTTCATATGACTGGAGTTATAGGGACCTTGTTCATGTACAAGAAAAACAGCCAGATATCCAACTATTATTTACTCAATTACAACTCTAAAAGGACTCTGTGAATTATGAGCTCAGAGTAGAGGCAAACATTTATTTGCTTGAAAGCGAAAGCATCAGAAGACACTTGGTTTTAAAACTCAAAAAAATAGCAGGAATACATCTATGTTTTTTATGATTTGACCATCTACTACCTGTGTGTCAATCCCAATAGCTGTGACTAGAGTTATGGTATTTCCTCTTCCTTAAATACTATGGAGTTCCACAGGATTACAAACAGAAGTGCTCTGGAGGACCAAATACACGGTCTGCAACTCTGCCACTGTTTTGTATGGGTTTTAAACTCCTGCATGCAAGCATCCTTCCTGCTTGCACTGCATCAGAGAGATCTGATCTGAGAAAGCCTGCATCAGTCAGTCCAAAAGTTCTGGGGAAGCTAAATGGCCACCTAATACTACAGACATTTAGATAACATAGTCAATTTTTCCTCCTCTGTCCCTTGTTCTCCCTACAAATGGATGCACAACCTAAAATGTCAGGCAGTTGTTACAGTTTTCCGTCCTATTCAGATTATTGGATGTGCAAATGCCTGAATGGGCACTTAAGTTAATAACTTACATATGTAAAAGGATCATTCTACCCTGCTATCTGTATGTGCCACAGCATCCATTATGCCTACATTTCTAAGGCACGATACGAAATATGTTTCTTCCTAACAATTTGGACCTCTAAAAATTCTCTTAAGTTTTAAATATAAATATACTGGGGACATACTGCATTTATTTCCATGGGGTTTGTGTTATGTAGCCTTGAAAGCCAGGATATTAATGGTCTGTGCAACAATCAGAAAACACCAAAGCATAATACTGTATCATATAAAATAGCTGAAAAGATGATAAAATGCAATGAGAGCCATTGTATCAGAACACAGTGTTCCTTTCTCTGTGCCTTGTTCCCATTAAGGATTTAGAAATACTAGAGGAAGTTTAGAGGAGAAAAAAAGTAAAATAATACACTCTCAGGGGCTCATCCATGACTTAAAAGTACACATTAAAATATAAGTCCACACTATCCACATCAATAGTCAATATATTTGCACAAAGTATTTAATTCTCATTCTCGAAAAATGTCTTGGCGACACATGTTTTTTGAAAGCCTGGTAATAAAAAATGTGAACAAGTGAATGTCAAAACTTTATGTAAGCAAAACTACATTGGACAAAAGACAATAACAGTTAGACAACATACACGGCCTATAAATATTGTATGGGGCTGAAAGGAATTGTTTATATTTTCTCATTTTCTCCAGGAATGAGATTATTTTAAAAAAGATTTCTAGCTTCTTTCATCAGATGATGTTTATGGCAGTGAAAAATACAAAAAATTGCAGAAAGGCAAACAATGCTTATTTGATGGTATTGTAAGGTAGTAGAATGGAATATTCCAGTTGGCAGGGACCTACAATGATCATCTTGTCCAACTGGCTGACCACTCCTGGGCTGAACAAAAGTTAAAGCCCGTAATAAGGGCATTGTCCAAAAGCCTCTTTTGAAGGCACTGATGGTCATAGGGCGTGGACCACCTCTCTAGGATGCCTGTTCTGCTGTCTGACCACCCTCTTGGTAAAGAAAGTTTTCCTGGTATCAAGTCTGAACCTCCCCTGATGCAGCTTTGAACCATTCCCATGCGTCCTGTTGCTGGATCCCAGGGAGAAGAGATCAGCACCTCCCTCTCTCCCCTTCCTCAGGAAGCTGCAGAGAGCAATAAGGTCGCCCCTCAGCCTCCTTCTCTCTAAACTAGACAAATCCAGAGTCTTCAGCCACTTGACATCCATCTGCCGAGCATCTGCCAAAGATGGGTCCTTTCCAAGAGGAGAAGAAATGTCAGTGCCAAGGTTGGATCTGGAAGAGTGGGAAGGAACCCTGTGCTGGAGGGCAGCAGCACGGCCACCTTTCCCTGGCTGCTCCCCAGCTGGGGAGCCTGCTGCATGGGCTGCTGCCTGGGGCTGTCCCTCCCCAGGTGCAGGACTTTGCACTTGCCCTTGTCGAACTTCCTGGGGCTCCTGCCTTGGCTGACGCTGACCCCAGGTTGATGCAGAGAGCGGCACCAAGTCATGATTCTGTGGTGGAGGAAGGATTTGGTTGCCACCATAGTAAGGGTAGGGCATGGGCTGGTCCTGGAGAGCCCCCGGCTGGAACCATCTGTCCTGGGACCAGCTGCAGAGATGCAGGGCTGGAGATGGGCAGTGCTTGCCTTTGGGGGCAACAATGAAATAGCACCGGGCACATGCAGAAGGACCCATCAGCATTAACATCGCACCCTTTCCAGCAAAAAAAGCCAAAAAGGACAAGGATGGCAATGCTACCTGTGCTGCTAGTAACACTGAGACTTTTTCTGTAGTTTTTGTGCATTTATTTTATTTGGATGATTGGCCTTTGGGGGCTGGAAGCCTTTGAAGTCTGGCACATGCACCAGCTGGTGGCCCTGTTCTGGTTTGTCCATTCCCCGAGGCACCCTCCATGGTCACTCAAGCAGTGCTGGCCTCTTGTTGTCTGAAGAGGCCTCGGAGCTGCTGGCCCTCCTCTTTAGGGGTTGCCCTGAGTGGAAGTGGAGGGCCCAGGCACAGCCTCCCCTGGCTCCTCCTGAGGTTCTTCCTGCACTAGCAATGATTGCAACAGGAACAGGGGAGTGACTGCTGGGACCCCCACCAACAGCTGTGGACGAGGTGCCAGGGAGCTCGTCCGTGCTGGATCTCACAGGGCTGCCAGAGGGGGCTGGGCTGGGAATGAGAGACCCTCCTTGAGGGGCAGCAGAGCTGAGGGCACCCACAGGGCTGCCCTCTTGCTCTGCCAGCAGCATGGGTGTCCTGCCAACCTAGCAGACAGTGGGCCTCTCTGCTGTACCATTACACAGGAACATGTGCACACAGTTGCATGAATATCATTGTGTGGTTTTGGTGGGAGAGCCCCAGCATTTAGCCCAGCAGCTCTTTGACCATCCTGTGGCTGATCAGCATGGCTGTGCCACTGTCCTCCACCATGGCTGCCTCCATCACATGCCTGCCAAAGATCTCCTCCTGCTCCTGATGGACCCAGGACTGCAGAGTCTGGAAGAGTATTCTATTGTTCCAGAAAATATTCAACCAGTTCAAGGGCTGAGGCCATTCACAGGACACCTGGGCACCCCTTCTGCAGCCCTCTGTTGGGGTGCCCAGGGTGATGGATGTCATGGGTGGCTGGGTGGCTGGGAGCTCCTCCTTCCTGGTGGAAGACAACTGAAGATGCCAGAGATGGTGTGATGACCTGCTCCATACAGTCATTGTCCACCTGCACTGAGTGTAAGATGGACAGGGTGGTAAAACACTGGAACATGTTGCCCAGGGACGTGGTAGATGCCCTGTCCCTGGAAACATACAAGGTCAGGTTGGATGGAGCTCTGATCAGGGCAACCTGATCTACTGGAAGATGTCCCTGCTCACTGCATGTGGGTTGGACTAGATGACCTCCACGGTCCCTTCTAACTCAAACTATTCTATGATTCTATGACATCAAAACCTATTGCTTGAGGACTTGGTGACATCAGAACCCTCTGCTTTGTAATGTCACTGTCCATTTCTTAGGGACGTCATGTGGGCCATCCTTGTCCACGGTGCTCATATGTGGCCCTAGCATGTGTCTGGGGTTACCGCAACGCCACTGCGTACTCCATCCCCAAAACTCTTGTCTTTTGCTCAGCATCAGTGTTTCACGCCAGTCACCAAAGCCTCTGCCTTGTCTTCACAGGGTCCCATCAGGACGCCTGGGGCATGGCAGACATCCCCAGGCACATCTGGCAAGTGGATTCATTGGATAACACCTCGTGCCACCCTGGGTGGCTGCAGGCAAAGTCCCACAGGCTCTCCCCACAGCCCAGCACTGCTGGCCAGCCCTCTGGGCTCCCCTGCTTCCTCCCACGGGGCATCAAAAGCAGCACTTGGCTGTCTCTTGTGGGTCTTCTCCTCTCTTTCTCCCCTAGCCAGGAAATACAAGGGTGATCCCCTCTGCTCAGCACCCACCAGGCCTTATGTGGGCACTACGTCCTCTTTGGGGTCCCGGAGGAGGGTGTGTGGGGCTGGGGCTGGTTCAGCACGGAGCAGAGGAGGTGTTGGGGCACCTCACAGCACAGCCCCGTGCCTGTGGGGAAGGCATCAAGGGAATGGGGACAGGCTCTTCCCAGCACTACCTGGTGGGAGGGTGAGAGACAGTGGCACCTCCTGAAACTAGAGAGGTTCAGGCTGGAGATAAGGAACAAAATCAAAATCCCTGTGAGGATCATGAAGCACTGGAGTGGGTTGCCTGGAGAGGAGGTTGTGGGATCCCTGAGCCTGGAAGTCTTCAAGACCTGAGTGGCCACAACCCAGAGCTCAGCTGTCACAAGCCCATGGAGGGGTGGTTGCTGAAGTCCTGCAAGAGAAAGTGTTGCCAGTGGGAAATACAGCAAAGGTTTTCAAGGGTGCAATAGCTTCTAGAAGACTTTGACTTTCTGGTTTCATTTGGTTCAGCAGCTTTCACAAATATTTATTTAGGATAACATAGGATAAGATAAAATAGAATAAGAATAAGAATAAGAATAGAACAGAACAGAACAGAATAGAATAGAATAGAATAGAATCTTTCTAGTTGGCAGGGACCTACGATCATCTGGTCCAGCTATCTGACCACTCCACTGTTGACAAAAAGTTAAAGTCCATTAGGAAGACCATTGTCCAAATGACTGTTTTTAAGGGACTGGCAGGCAGGAGGCATCAACCACCTCTCTAGGATGCCAGTTCTAGTGTTTCACCACCCTCTCAGTAAAGAAATGCTTCATTATGTCAACAGGCCGGTTCTGCGCCCAGCGCAGCATGCACCTGCTCATCTCACAGTTGGACAACTGTTCCAGAAGGATGCTGTGAGGGCCAGTATCAAAAGCCTGACTAAAATCACAAAAAGAAACATCCACCACCTGTCCTTCACCCATGATGCCATTGACCTTATTGTAGAAGGATCTCAGATTAGTGAGACAGGGACTTCCCTTTGCAAACACATGCTGACTGTGCTTAATGATGGCATTGTCACTGAAACGTCTTTCAGTAGCACCCAAGAGGATCTTCTGCACAATTTTTCCAGGTGCTGAGGTTAGACTATCAGGTCTGTGGTTTCCTGGGTCTTCCCAGGAACACAGCGTGGGAATGGTCAGGTGCTGTGTCAGGGGAGGTTCAGACTTGACATTCAGAAGCAGCTTCCTAGAGATATGGTTCATACCCCATGCCTGTCAGTGCCTTAANGGTCTTCCCAGGAACACAGCGTGGGAATGGTTCAAAACTGTGTCAGGGGAGGTTCAGACTTGACATTCAGAAGCAGCTTCCTAGAGATATGGTTCATACCCCATGCCTGTCAGTGCCTTAAAAGAGGCATCTGGACAATGCCCTTCATAATATGCTTTAACTTTTGGTCAGCCCTGAAGAGGTCAGGCAGTTGGACTAGATGATCACTGTAGGTCCCTGCCAACTACTGTAGGTTCCTGCCAACTGAACTATGCTGTGCTATTCTACTCTATTCTATTTTACTCCTCTCTGTTCCATTCGATTCCATTCGATTCCATTCCATTCCATTCCATTTCTATGCTATTTCCTTATGCCCTTCTTGTAAACTCAAACGTTTTCCACCTTCCTGCCAGTGAGGACCTCTGCAGACTCCCAAGACCTTTGGTAGATGATTGAGAGGGCTCCTGCCATAAGAGCCGCTAGCTCCTGGGATGAATCCCACCAGGTTGCACAGACTTAAGAACATGCAACTGATACAGCTGGCCCCTTACAGCTTCCATGTCCACAAATGGAAAGTCACTGTTCCTGCAGTTGTGGTCCTTCAACCCAGAGGGCAGTACAAGGTCCATCATTAGTATTGAAGACTGAGGCAAAAAAAACACTGAATGCCTCTGCTTCTTCTGCACCCCTATTTGCTAGTGGACCATCTTCATCAAGTGTGGATCTTATATTTTCCTTGGACCTCCTCTTGCTATTTACATACTTAATAAAATCCTCTCTTGTTGTCTGGCACAACAATATCCAGTTTGAATTCTATTTGAGCTTTGGCTTTCATGTCTTCTCCCTGCATATATGAACCACAGCTCTGTAATCTTCCTGCAAAGCCTGACCTTGCCTCTAGAGATCATCCAATCTCTTTTTCCCCCTGAGTTCCAGGTGGAGTTTCTTATTGATCTGAGCTGGTCTTCTGCCCCACTTGCTTGACTTGTGACACAGCAGGATGGCCTGCTCCTCTGCTTTTAAGTGGTGGTTCTCAGTCATGGACTCCTAAGCCCTCAAAAGCAGATTATCAGGGGACACTGCAAAGTAGCTCCCTGCGTAGCTTAAAGCTTGCTCTCTTGAAACACAGGGTAGCACCTCCAGTTAACTTTTTTCTCTTTACACCCAAAAATTTAAACTCAAGCATTGCATGATCGTTGTGGCCAAGACAGCCGCCTACCATCACATCTCCCATGAGTTCTTCTCTATTCAGCAATGACAAGTCTAGGAGGGCACCTTTCCTTGTTGGCTCATTGAGTACTTGTGACAATAAATTGTCTTCATCCAACTCCAGGAATTTCCCAGACTTGCTTGTCACAGCAGTATGGTATTCTCAGTTTCTGTCTGGGAAGCTGAAATCTCCCATTAGGAGAAGGGCTATCAATCCAGATATTTCTCATAATTGCCTGTAGAATAACTCATCAGTGCAAGTGTTAACAGGTGTGGAAGGGAGGTAGAGTCTTTTTGATTTATGCATGCACATACATCATTTTCTAGATCAACAACAAAAAATTAACTGTAAATCCTAGCAATGCAGTGAGAGATACATGGAAATTAAAAAGGTCTTGTATCTGAGAGTCCACTATAGAACTTTCTGTGTCTATACTGGGTCCCTGGTATATGGTTTACATAATATCTATGCATTAGTTTCTTCAGGTATAGAAAAAATGAAAGTCTGGTCTGTAGATGACATGCAGAGGGAAGACTACTCATCTGCAGTCTGAGTTCTTTATAAACTACTCTGTTTTGTCAGAAGCCTATCATCTTCTTAACAAGTGCATGATTATGTTTGAGAAGGAAACTGACTTCTCTACCTTAAAAATGCTACAAATACCTCATTTTTATGTTTTATGATCATGCTTGATGTGATAAACAGTTAAGTAGCATGTCAGATTGTACAAAAGTCAGCTGTCTCTCAGAAGATTACTGTATAAGTAGGATGTAAAATAATGAATTTGAGTAGTAAGAAAAGCTCAAGAGCCTCCTGGAGTCATTCTATCACTATGTTACAATCTGTGCATGTGACACTTCCTAATCTGATGCTGTCACTCACTAGGTTGTTTTCATGTGAGTCTGCAGTGTTTCTTAATGTTTATTTTTCTTCTGATAATCCTGCTGACATAGAACTCATGTGATAATGCTCCTTAAGGAGGATACTCTTTTTCTGTTCATGTGTGGTGTCAAGAGATTACAGAGAGACTCCAGAGACTCCATGGTACAGTCTCCCTTTTCTACACCATGGCTTTATAATGTGGCTAGAAGTGGACTTTTTCCTAAAAGAGCATTGGAGTGTATCAGTGTAACAATGGCCTAAGATACACTGCTGCTGCTCAAGAGAGATTCCTGCATGTCCTCCAATCATTGACTAAGATGTTTTTTCCCTCTGGTAGATTCCTGTGGGCTGATGTCAGAAAGCTTCCCTCAATACCAGCAGCAATCTATTTGAATCTGTTTCATTTTCCCATCCATTGTAGTTAGTTCAGATTCCAGATGCTTAAATTTTTTTCAAGTTGCTTAAGCTGTGTCCTAAAATAAGGAAATCACAGGGTCATTAGTTGAGTCCTGTAGCCAACCCTTCACTAAAATTTCAAATTAGCCAAGGCCAGTTCACCTGACTTCAGCATCCTTGATCAGCTTGCAATGTCTCTTCAGGTACCTGCATCTTTATTATGTCTATCTGTATCTCCTCAAAAAGCATTTATGGGTATTTAAGCATAAATGAATAATCCTAATTAAATTTTTAAAATTAAAATATTTAGAGCTGAGCCGAAAGAAATTTGACCTCCTTGTTTACTCCTGCCCTCCAGACTGTTTTCTCAATATCAATTTGAATATTATGGTGTGTTCTTGTATACACAGGATGCTTTCCATCTACATTTTTTCTTGACTCCTTGAGATAATCTCAACTCTAGTACCTCACTGTGGCTTTAATTTGGCCTAAATTTTCTGACGACATTGTATTACTCAATATTTACATCAGATGAAGGAAACAGGATCCAGCCTTCAATGAAGATCTTATTAGGGTAGAATCTTTTTGTGCAATGTAATAGGGGTGGTGGCAAAGGAGAAGAATGTAAAAAGGCAAAGCAACAACAGTGTATTCTTCATTACCTAACTGTGGTTTAATAGCTTGGGCTATATTTGTTATTTATTATACAAGTCTTTCTTTACAGAACGTGATGTAATAACCAGCTTTCAGTATTATTTTCTTGGATTGTCTGCCTCAGATTTGTTAGGTATTTGCTGGACTATCTTTGAAAATGCTTGGCTCCATGAACTGTAATTATGTTGCAGTTACTTCATATGAAAAAAACCTTTTGTTGCTACTTGAACAGGAAGCAAAATGTGCTCCTTAAAGAGGTACTCCTCAGGGAGGTACTCAAGAGTTGGACACAATTTTTTTTTTTTTAAGACTGCATACACACACTTTTTTTTTTACTCACTGTCTTTCCAAGTATCCCTGATTCAGCTGAAGCTACAGTCAGTTCTAAAATATCCACAAGGCAGTTGCCTGCATATGGCAAATGGTGTATTTCCTGAACTGCAGCAGATTCTCTCGCTGGAATTGCAGTTAGGACCATTCATGATTATTAAAGCACTTAGGTAAAGGAGGAAAGAAAACTACAGATGCCAATAATTTTTATTTAAATTCAAGGATGACTAAGAGTCCAAGTGCAGTCTGCAACTCGGTAAAAGGATCACTAAATCTGAGATATGAAAAGACGGACAGGTTACTGGAATATGAAATGTTTTTCTTGGAAATTATAGTGTGTGTGTTTGCCTATCTGTCTATTTAGGACATGAAACATGACCCAAGTACATTCTTTCTGTGCAACATGTAAGTGTTGCATGGGTTTTGAATACATTTGTAATGGTGAAATACACTTGAAATCTGCTATTATGAACTGATGCAGTTTTCTCTCAAAACTTGTCAAAATCCCTTAGGAAACAATAATGATAATTATTAAACAGGTTTGTATAGCAGGTTTTGAACCTGAGTTGAGAATAAAATGTTTTGCATATGGTACTGAGCAATTTTTTTTAACACTGAAAGTGCATTTCTGTAGTGGCCCAAGCTATTTTTTTCACAGTTTGATCCAGAAGACAGTGTCTGTTCAAAACTTCTGCTAAATTTATGCCTTAGTACTTTTCTGAAGCATTCACTAGAGAAATGGGAACTCTTCTGTTCTTGTCTGTGACCATTTTACCACTCAAAGGTTATGGGAAAGAACATTAAAATGGGGTAAAGAGCAACGGAATATGCAATGAAATCAAAAGAATTTCTCTCAGTGTAGCTGATTAAGTACAGCATCAGGCAGAAAGTTAAGTAAACATACAGTCACAGAAAAAAAAATCCTACACTGGGGGAAAGGCTTCTTTGGTTCTTCTTATAAGAAGAATTGCTAGATGGCAAGTCTAATTCTCACAAGAACTTTGTTGCAAACTTTGTACTCAACATGTGGAGCTTATCCTGACAAGCAGAAAGTACAAGCACATGCAGCATGAAACATTTCAGTTTGTATGACAAATGTCACTTGAAAATGGGCTTTGCTTTTAATTTAGGACATTGTAAACAGATCAGGAGAAACTAGTTTTGATCATTTGCCAAATATTGCACAAGTATTTAGACTAATAAATAGCCTTCTATAACAGGAAGTGTACTGCATATTTTATGTGTTCCCACAATTTTTAAGAGAAAGTCTCATCCTTTCTTTTTCACAGATGTTTCTAGAGGAAAAGAAAAATAATAAAATAAAATAAAATATATTATTATAAAAAAAATTTTAGTCATCAGCTAAAGATTTAGAGAACATTAAGAGTACATTATAAATAAGACTACATTATAAATACATTTTAATTAGAGGGTTTTGCTCACTGATTAGTCTTTCAGACCCCAGATTAAAGTCATGCCTTACTGGATAAAATAAGATGTATAGTTAAGAAAATAATCATAGGGTCTACCATCTCATTATTTCCATTGTGTAAATTACAAAGTAAGACATATTCCGGCTGTTAGGAAAACCAACCAGTCGTGTTTCCTACACAATTATTAAAACATGTGGATCAGACCTATGAACGTACAATGGACCAAGTATTAATGTTTCATGCTGTTGTTACCAAGGCTATGATATGCACTGAGATCTAAGGGTTTTGTTTTGTAAACTTTGCACTGGACTCTCCCTTTTGTATCCAAAATGTCGCAGGAAGGAAGCAAGTCCAAACAACCTCTATGTCTTTTAGGCGCAGTAAAAGCATTCTTACTTACGTTCCCTTACCATTCAGCTTGAAGAGCTGATAGTATGGAACAAGCAAAAATAATTCCAAACATGGGAAGAATATTTCTACTTCTAAAACAAACTGCAAGGGGGGTGGTGGTTCATGTTAGAGCAAGGAATGCATTATTATCTTTATTTGGATTTTCACAGCAGAAAGACACTCTGTGGTTAGTAGAGGTAACTTTAACTAAATTCTGCATAAATTTGGAGTGACTTTGGGGAAGGTACAGGACTGTAGTTGGACGGCTCATCAAGTTCTTGAAATGAGTTAGTAATGAATACTTTGATGCAGACAGCAAAGTATGCAAATAGTGAAACAGTCTTTAAAGCTGGATTCTAACCAATGAGTTTGAGAATGTTAAGAGTGCAAAGTAAAGTGGATCAGAGTGACCATGACAGGAGAGCAGGTAACTTTTAAAAAGAGATGGGGCACTGTAAAATGAAATCAGAAGACTGAAAAAATGCAGAAATCAGAAAGACAAGGCAAAGAAGAAGGTTTAGGAGAACTGGCAAAGAAGTGATACTAAGGACATAAAGCAGGAGATGGGGAATGTAGGAAGGGAACACTTTGCTTAATCATGGATTTCACTGGTACTAAGCTAGAGCAAAACATATGGAAGGTGGAAACTAGGTTCAGTCATGTAAGCAAATATGAGGGTCTGAGGTACAAAATGAGCTAGATGCATCAAGAGAAACAAGAAGCATATATGAGCATCACCACTGTAAAACTGAGAAGGGAATAGCTGCTCTGCTGCAGGACAGAAAGGAGGAACTAATGACAGATAATGCAGACAAAATTTAAAGTTTTACTCTTTTCGGATTAGTGTTCTCTAACAATGTTAATGCAAACGTGTGGCCAATACAACAGCTGTACAGGACAGCATAAGAATACTTCAGTGAGATGGATGCTTTCACATTGCCAGAGAACAAGGAATTTCAACTTTGGATTCTTACAAATCCAAAACTTGAAGTATCATCCCAAGGTATTTCAGATATTGCAGTAGCTGTTCTTGAGAAATGGGGTGATGCTCTGGGAAAAACAAAAATAAATATATTGCTTCTTTCATAAAATGGGAGGCAAACTGAAAAATTATGGATCAATCTATTTGTAAACACTTGGAAGTTAGTGAAGAAACAGGTGAGAACAAACAGAATTTCATAATGAACACACTAAGCTATCTTACTCCACCACAGGGGAACAGGCCATGGGGCAGGGAAGATTAAACTTGACTTATGTAATGGTCTTCTGTCCTGCATTACAGATGCATAGTACGCTAGGGAAGTTGTGATCAAGACGAAATTGCTAAAATAGGGATGCAAAAACATATGACAATATGACAATATCTTCTGGTGAGCTGACAGTTTTTCATCACTAAACAAAAGCTAGACCAAGTGCGATTTTGCACTAGCTCGTGCCTAGTCTCATCTGTTAAGTATTTCCACTAAAACTATGAAACGATAATAATGTGTTTATTAAATCTGCAGACAATTTCGAGCTGAAAAAGACTGTCTGTGAAGTGGAAGACAGGTTTAAGATTCAAAATTACGTTGGCAAAATTGGAAAAAGGATATGCTATTCAACAGCAAATATAAGACACCATATTCAGACGAGAATGTTAAATCGCACAATTGCACGATGAGCAGTAACTGTTTCATGACAGGCCCTTGTGGGGGTGACCGGTGACTAGTAATGGATTACCAGTTGATCACGAGTTAACAAGATCATACAGTTGGAAAAATACATAGCGGGATATATAAATAGGAGACCAGCCTATAAGATGCAGATAGAAATTTGGATGTTTTCAATTTTGGACACTACCTGCAAGAATAACATGAACCAAAATACAACCAAAGGCAGATAATCCAGAATAGAGCTATGAGAAGGGGCTCATCAAATGCAGAACCTACAAGAAAGACAGTGAAAATTGAGGTTAATTAACCTAGAAAAAGAAAAGACTAGGGAATAATACAGATAAGAATCTTAATGTACATAAAATGTTGCTGCAAAGAATAAGGTAATTACTTATTGTCTGTTCAAAAGGCATAAGATGAGAAGTAATAGTCTTCAACAATTCCAAGAAAAATTAGAACTGGACATTGAGGAAAACTCACAGAAAGGGTTGAGAAGCACTGGACCACATCACTTGTGATCGCAGTGAAGTTTCCATTCCTGGAAATTTTTAAGAGGACCTTAGATCTAAGTATCTGTCAAGATGTATTTTTTTGGGGGGAAAAGGGATAAATAGGCATATTCCTTGAAGTTCCTTTAGCCCTACCTTTGTGCAGTTCTGTAATCTGTCTTGGCCCTAGTTGCTTATCTCCTTAAACATTCTTTGCCTCAGAAATCAGTATGTATAAAAATTAATCAATATTTGCAATGTACTTGGGAACAGTGCTGATCAGATTGCTGTCTTATGAGTACAAGCAAAGAATCGATGTTTAGACAATCATCAAAGAAATCATGTGCTTACCTATAGCTATAAAATCCACGTATGTTACTATTTAGGAACATAGGCTCAGCTGCATGTGGATTTACTGTTGCCAGCAGTGTCATGGAATCACAGAATGGTAGAAACATGGAACCACAGAATATCTCAAGTTGGAAGGGACCTATAAGGATCATGGAGTTCAACTCTCTGCTCCTTGCAGGACTATCTAGAACTAGATTATATGACTATATAGTAGTGGAGATGTTGCAGGAGTCACTGATACCTAAAATATGGAATCAATTCCCAGTCCTTACTAAGAGGGAGGAAGATGGTTGTTTTATTTCCAGTCTGGCTTTCATTAGATGTTATGTGTTTTACTCTTCTCTCCATGTCCATTTCATCAAATAATTTATTTATTGCAGCTTAGCACTATTGTTACAAATAAAATCTCAGAGTGAAATTTAATATAATTGGATGGCATGTTTTCTTTATAAAACATGTAAAAATGCATATATAGCCATTATGATTTGCTCTGGATCTGACTTTAGACACTATTGAAAACTTACTGTTCCCTGATAATACATGAAAATGTCAGGTAGTGGTTTAGATACTCCTTCTTCCTGAGTGCTTTTTGAATCATGGTTCTATTCAAGAAATATGTCTATTACAATTTTTGAAGGGATTATTTCACTTATAAATTATTTTCATTATCTTTTACAGCTGCTATCTCATCTTGACCTGTATCCGATTCCTACATAATTAAACACTTTATCACCTCACCACTTCCTTTTTAAAATGTCAAATTATTACTGCAATTATTTTATTACAGAGCAATAAGAATTATATTGGTAAGAAGACCAAATTCTCTCTTGAAAAAGCTTTAGCTCATTGGATCAAAATTTGCATACATATCTAACTAAGAACTTGATTTGGTTCAAAAATGCAGATGAACAGAAAAAACTGTGAAAAACCTGTACAGTCCAAAAAACATGTTTTTGAAATTTATTAGTTAGGCTGTACCAGTAAAAATGTATTACTTACTTGTGGAAAATGTAATTCTTAAGAAAATGAATTTGTAAATCCTTTGACTAGACACTTTTTTTCTGAGTTTTTTCCTTATTTCATTTTCAAACAATGAATCAGATACTACAGTTGGAAAAATCCAGTTAAGTCACATTTACCATCAAGGCAAAAGAACATGTTCTTCACTATTTTTCCAAGCTAATTTAAAATTGTCAAATTACTGGGTTTTCAGTTCATACTGTTGTAATTCCCTTAATTTTCTCACTGATATGAAGCAATTGTTTTTCCTGATCCATTTTAAATATGAGTGTTCTCTTCCTAACTCTACCATGTACCACCGTAAACACAGATTTGCCTAGATTCAGTATCTTTACTTTCCTTACTGCTTCTACATCTGTCAATCCTTTTCAGTTACCTTACCTTTTAAGGAGCATGGCTTTCTCAGAGTGAGGAACTGAAATTTTCTAAAAATAAGACCTTTTTGTGCACTCACATTAAAGCAGCTAAAATCTATAGTCACTTTCACATGCAGGGGACTGGAGTTGCCTTGTGTCTTTCTAGTAAAATGGTTTATGAGAAAATAGATCTAACATAGCAGAAAGGTAGAGGAGGCAGAAGAAATATTCAGAATTTGGATTAATATGATAAAAAATAAGAAAACTATTTTTTTCAGGATTAAAAAAAGAAGTTAAATCCTAGCTCTAATGTAGTTAAAAGGAACACAGACATTAAGTTTAGGGGTACCAGGATTTTACTGTGTTTATCTTGAGATATATTCAATAATTTTAAAGTTAATTTTGTCTGAAGACATAGTGGAGGTCTTCTACCACTTTGTCAGAGAACTGAATGAATAAAATATTATCTTGTATGAATTGTCCAACAATAATCCAATTTCAGTTGTCTGCTTTAATTTAACACCAACAATTAATAAATTTACAGTGTTCTGTAGAAAAAAATCCTATGTATGTAAAAACTGAATATATATTTTGTATTTAGTCAGTTAAAAGATAGCTTTTCTGTCAAAATTGTTTTGTTGTTCATCTGTCAAGTCTTGTGAAAATAGTTACTTTCTTTGGAAATCTTTGGAAATTCCTATGTGTATAAAATAAAATTATTTAGTAGCATTATAGCAAAACAAAAAATATACCCAGAAATGTTAAGGCATAACTGGGGAATTGAATCTGAGCATGCTAAGAAACCATTTAAGGGAAAAAAGCATTAGCAAATGCATGTCATTTTGCTTGTGTAATTTATCATTAAGAAGAGAAAAATAAGTATGTAGGTCAGGGCTGAAAGTTTGATTTTACAGAAGTCATAGAATCATAAAATCATAGAATGGTTTGGGTTGGAAAGGACCTTAAAGATCATCAAGTTCCAACCCCCCTGCCATGGGCAGGGACACCCTCTACTAGACCAGGTTGCTCAAAGTCTCATCCAGCCTGGCCTTGAACACCTCCAGGGATGGGGCATCCACAACTTCCCTGGGCAACCTGTTCCAGTGTCTCACCACCCTCATAGTGAAAAATTTCTTCCTAATGTCTAGTCTAA
>VZTO01016856.1:0-11574 GCA_013400615.1 Syrrhaptes paradoxus | reverse complement strand
GGGGGGGGCAGTATCATTGTGTATCACCCATTCCCTCCCTCCTCCGGGGTTATTGGCCGGGAGTGGGCTGGGCCTTTGGTCATCAGGTGGGAGGGGCAGAATCACTGTGTATCACATTGCATATTTGTATATAGTATTATTTCCAATATTATTGTAGTTTAGTTATTAAATTGTCCTTATCTCAACCCTCGAGTCCTCTTTGCCATTTACCTTTTTAATTCTCTCCCCTATTATTGGGTGGGGGCGGGGACTGTGTGAGCGGGTGTGTGTGGTTTGGCCCCCAGCCAAGGGCCAACCCACCACAACAATATATTTTTAAAAAATTATCCTATTCATAAGGCTCCTTAGTCCTACAATTATGAAAGAAATTCCTTCGCCACTTATTGTGATTTTCACAAATTTACTTGGAAGGTTGCAGCACCTGTTCATATCTTCTTTTTCCAAAAATTGCTCTGTGTTCAAATTATTATTATTGATCTGATTCTTCCTTTGTTCCTAGTTTTCTATTAATAGCAGTGTAACAGTTGGTTGGATTCTATGCTGGGAATGGAAAAGTAGCTCACTTGGTGCCACTGAGCATCTTGTAAGTGCATTTTTTCTTCAAGACATACTGTATCTGACAAGTCTGACAGACCACATAAAACAGCCAGTAAGAAGTTTTCAGCCAGACCATGAAACTGAAGCCTTAGATACAGTAAAAAGAACTAAAAAGATGCAAAATCTTATCTCAGAGAAACATCACTTTGTGAATATGCCAAAATTAATTTGAATAAATCTTTAAATGGTACTTTAATTAATTTTTCCAGTAATGAATAAATAGTATATGTACCATCTTTTAATTAAAATGTATTTATTTTCTTATTTTTTTTTTATTAAGAAAACTCACCTATTTTCACTTCTTGTTCACTATTGTGGCTATTTTGTGTACTTTTGTTTTGGTATATGCAATAGTTCATGGTGTAAAAGTTTAGAAAGCTTGGGTTTATGATACATTTGTATATGTTTCTTACATAGTACTCTAAAAATATCATTCTGTATTGAAAGAGAAAATTTTAAAGGAGAATTTTCCTCCAGCAGACTTAAATAATAAATCGCCTTACTCTTTGTATATCCCTGCGTACTTTTTCCTTTTATCTTGTTACCTAAGCTTTGCTATTTGAACAATGGTTTTCTTCTTCTCTAGCCCCATTTTCTTTCATATTTGATCTATCATGAAGTTCTAACTGAATCTGTGGTATCAGTCATTTCCATGGCAACAGACTGACGCTTTAAACATAGGATTATGATGAGTCAACACAGGATTGAGTAAAAGGAAAACAAGAATATGAGCAAGGAAGATTTTATTAGAGCACAACTGTGTTCTGCTAAAAGGGTGGAGAAAGGAATATAAATACTGAATACACTTCCACTTTTTAACATTACAGTTCTGCTTGATAGTCTATACACTGTGGTTATTTATTTCAGATGTTCACAATATTTGATCTAACATCTGTGGCACTAAGACATTGCCAAAATTTTCAGACATATTAATTAGTCTTGTTCTTACATATCTAATGTAAGACACAGTGGGTTTTCATGACTACTTGCAGTTGTAACTAGGGTCAGTAGAGGTAGTAGGCTCTCACCACCTCTGAAAAACCATGCTTAAAACATTTCATAGAATCATAGAATGGTTTGGGTTGGAAGGGACCTTAAAGATCACCTAGTTCCAACCCCCCTGCCATGGGCAGGGACACCCTCCACTACACCAGGTTGCTCAAAGCCTCATCCAGCCTGGCCTTGAACACCTCCAGAGATGGGGCATCCACACTTTCTCTGGGCAGCCTGTTCCAGTGTCTCACCACCCTCACAGTGAAAAATTTCTTCCTAATGAACTCTGAAAAACTGCAACACAGGCAACCACTGGGAAATATGGTCACACATTAATTTGTCTTAGTGAGTTTATATTAAGAAATGCAATAGGTTTAACACATTAAGAGTCACTAAAACACTTATTTAAACATATTTTTAGTCCAGCAGAATCTAATTTATGTAATGAAAAAAAATCCTGTTTTTTTGTAAATGACATTCCCTTTAGCTGAATTCTGTTATTATGAAGTGTCTTGAGTATAATGCAGACATACACATGGAAGTGGATTTCTGTTGGGTCAAATTCCTACTCCACATTTTCCAGGCCAAAGGGCTACTAGTTGATTAGAAATTTTACTAAAAATCTCATTCCAGGGTCAAAGCAAATCCTTGTAAGCAGTGACATGTCCTCAGTTTCCATCTTCTTCCCACCCCATCCTACACTGTGTCGCTCAACTGAAGCTATACTGACAAGGCGCATATAGTCACTGAGGAACCAGATGCTATGGTGATATCAAACTAGAAAGAAAATTACAAAAACTTTATTCTGTAGTTAAAGAAGCTATGGCATTCTATGTTTCTGTGCAGTGGCTACTGGAAGGATTGGCAGTTTTAGTCCTGCTCTGCCCAAGACGAATGAATCCAAAGCAGCACGGTATGCCTCCTTTAAGCTTCACTACCAGAGGGTGCAGGATGAGGGAGAAGAAAGATGCCAAGAATACTCCATATCTCTGTTGCAAGAAATGTCAATATTGAGGTCATAATTAGAGTCTGACTAGTACACGGATTAAGAATAACACCAAAACCTATCCCAATATATCTAATGGTACTAAACATGTATTCCAGTCTTCACAGTCTACTAGCTCTTATGAACACCTTGGGAATTTCTTTCACTATGCAGTTTTAAGATACTGTTTCACAGCATGGAAACATCCCATTCTTGTTCATAGTTCTACTTCTTTCATGTATTGTTAGACTGCATATACCACAGGAAAATGGCATGTTTGAGAGACTTCAGTGAAGAAGGAAACTATATTCTTAACTTTTTTCTAGGTATACTGTTGAGACAGCACAAATGCTTCAAAATTTCTGGAAGATAAGGGCAGTTTCTGAAATACAAGACTGTGGACAACATCAGTCTAACATTCTGGATTAGTTTTGGAAATCTGGTTTAAGTTTTTTTTCAGTTTTCCACTTTATTGAGGTGCTTAGATACTGAAACCATTTTTTTGCCAGCTGCTGCCACAGCTAAGAAGACACAATATATTGTATTCTGCTTAGTAGATAATCTTACTTCACAGGGCATAAGGCAACTGTATAAAGTTTCACCTTCCAGAGGTAAAGTAACATACACATAAAGATACTATCTAGAAAGAAAATGTTAATGATGACTCTAAAGACAGGTTAAATTTTGTAGATAATTTTTAATTGATGCTTAATTTTCACAAATTGCAAAAACTGATTCCTAGATCAGATCCAAATTTTCAGAATCTACAAAGACATGTCTTTAAAGAATGTTAAGAAAACAGAGATGTGAATATTACTGTGTTATAAATGGCTATTTATAGGCATTGGTGAATAACTGTATTCTGTCTGTGCCTAGGCACATAGAATATGAGACCCTTAGTACAGATTTTTATTTTATTTTCATATACTGATTGCTAGGTTCATTGTTCTTGATCTTAAGGATCTTGCCTTCTTACATAGACATATGACTTATGGGGTAGTTTTAAGTAGAAAAAAGGTTATGATGAAACTATTTTGAGAAAACTTAAGAGTCCTTAGCTTATTTAGATGCCAATTCATCTGTTCTTGTATCCATGAGATATAAAGGCTGTGATTATTTAACATTTTTCTCTCTTCTGGAAATTCAGGTCATAGGGTCATTCAGGTTCTTTGACATTAGAAGAGCTCTTATATATGACAGCATAACCTTTCACTGAAAATGCTTACTTAGCTTATCAGACTGTCTTAACTGCATATAGAGACTAAAGAATGCAGGAAAATATAATTAAGGCTAGAATGTAAAAGATAACGTAGTCTAATGAAACTGAATAGAAGATCAAAAAAGCTCCCAGTGTTTTCCCCATGTAGTGTTAAAATGAATTTGAGGCATTTCTTAGAAAGAATGAAATATATTCAGTAGATCTTTGCATAACATACTGTTCATCATAAAGGACTAAAAAGGAAAGACAATGAACATAAACAAGCCTTACATCGTAACAGCTTAAAATTTATCTTCAGATTGATTTGTGCATAATGCATCATATTTTTTAAGCAGGAACTATGCAATTGTTTTTCTTCAAAAATGATGCAGCTTTTAGCATAAAGGTAAACAATATCTCAAATGTCACACATTATCTACCGTACATCCACTGTAAGCTCAGTTATTGTGTTTGTACTTAAACAACCTAAAAAAAAAGAAAAAGAGAAAAAAAATATATGAACAGAAGGGAAATGTAATTATGCCATTTAGAAATGTAATATACATCTGAACTCCTGGCTTGCTCATGAACAGTAATAAAGAATCACATCTGACAAAAACAGTTCATGAAGGGCTGTTGATTTTTCTACAACATTTTATAATTGAGCATAAAAGACCAGGTTCTCTTAGCTCCTAATAGAGACCAGGATTTCATGACTACTCTATTGCCTTTAAACAGTGCAGAGTTTCTTGGTAGGTTCTTTCCACTAGATATCACATTATATCAGGACAGAAGCATTAAAATATTTTTAATCTCCTGATTGTAATGATGACAGTAATTTAAAATTTGTTTCATTGAGATTTCTACTGAAATGTCCTTTATTACTTTAATTCAAAAAATTTTGAATAAAATGTTATTCAGATGAATCGCCCATTTATTTCACCAAGTACTTGTTTGGACAGAAACTCCACTCTCTTCATTTAGATATTGTTTTTATTAAGTTAGTAATTCTTTGTTCCAAAATGTTTCCTCCTCTGGACTAATACCTAGTTCTATTTCATTCTTCTAGATAGCATACATTTGGCAGGATTGTTTTACTACTTCTTAGCAGTGTCCCAAATAGCTTTTTACCACACATAAAGGCACTCTGATAACATTGGGAAATCTATTTTCTACTAGAATTTCATATCAACTATCTTATATCAAATTCCAATCACATCAGTAGTGTTCTGACTAGTTTCTGTGCTGCTTGGGCAGCTTTCACTAACACCCCTTCACTATAAAAGAGTTCGCCTTCTCAGTTGCCACAGTAAAGATCCTCTAAGATACAGTTAACAATAATGTTGGCTCTGGAGTTCTTGAAAAGGATACTAAGACAGAAGGAGAGTACTGCTTCATACAAAGTTTTGTCTAGAAGCCTGATCATGAAGAAAATGAATTATTTTAACAACATTTATAAATAACTGAACAGGGTACATTCACTGTAAGAAAAATATTCAATGATGTTGAGTTCGGTTGCAGTTTGCCTGAATGTGTAGTTAAAATTTAACTGAGTTGGTGAATGTCTGTTCTGCGGAGCTACTTTAAAAACACAAGAAAACTTTTTAAAGCTTTGACAAAAGGAGACATACCAGCATTCAAAGACTTGGAGTTATAATTAGATACAAATATCTTAATTTTTAGGAATCTCCACTGCTGGTCAATTCTCTCTTTGTTTATATCTAGCCCCATAGAAATAAATACCTTTATTTCATGCCCTTTCAGGATAAACTGTGTGCCCTGTCCCAAAAGAGAACAGTCTATATTTTTTCTTTACTAAATATCTGCCCAACTTCTGTTTCAAGTACCTAAGGCCTTCCTTAGGCTCTGATCTTACAGTATTACATGGTTGTAGCTCTGTGGCAACTGCTGCCAATTTACCCATGCAAGAGGTCTTGCTCAGCACATTTATGTTCCTGTAATTGTTTTAGCATTCTGCCTTGTTTATGATCTGCAGAGAATGGGCAGACAATTTGGTTGTTTCTACCTTTCATGTTTGGGAATTAGGATTTTAAGAAGTCCCTTGTGTATGCCAAGCGCTTGTCCTCTACATTAGCCTAATGCAGCTGTCTCCATTTTCAAGTTGCAAGAGTATAAGCACAAATAAATGAGGTTGACATGAATGCAAAGACGAAATCTGTCCTATGCTTTGAGGCACAAGGGACACATAGGGACATTTTTCAACACACGTTGGAACCAGGTACCAAATGCCATGTAAGCAAACTTGAAAGCATACCCAAGTAGACTGAGTTTAGTAAAGATAATTTCTGAAGAGAAAAAGCTGTAAAAACATCATATATCTTATCATTATAATCTCAAAGCTGCCCCAAGCAGAAAGAAAATAGACAATCTAAGGAAACAGCTGCCTGCAAAACCTATTGAACAGGCATGGTGCCAGAAAAGGAACGCGCTGTGTGTGCTACATGCTTATTAATAATCCATAACATCAACACACTTCTCTTAAGCAGTATCAGTGCTAAAAGAAGATAAAAAAGGTTTTAAAAAAAGCTAAAAACCAAGATTGGAAACACAAGTGTGCTAACTGGATAACATAATCAGTAAAATTCTGCCATTAATAAAAAACAAATTGTGAATATTAGAAGAGATAAAAGCTCCTGGTGAGTGGTGTGAAATTGAAACCACCTTTATAAAGCAACTTAGAGAACAGGTAGCTAATGGATCTCACTCTCAAGTATCAAGTCACTTTATAGAGACAATTAATTTCCAGCTTGCAAGAAAGACAAGTAATTTAGCTTGAAAAGCCAACATTGGCTGCTCTGTTTTTTCCCTAAAACATGTTCCTTTTTCACTTTAGTTATACACTGCCACTGATGTGCTCATTCAGGGAAAATGAAACTATCTGTTACACCTCATCTACATGCACAATGTAAGAAAATCAAAGCAACTTAGAACTAGGTGTGATTCCTTCGTGTCCGTATTCCTGCTTCATTGTACATGCTATCTGCGCCTTTTCATTGTTACGTATAAAATTGCATATTAGTACAAATACACATGCAACTATTTTTCTGTCTCATTTCAAATGTTTTATTAGTATTTTTAATAATACTAGATGCCTAACTGAACATCCACAAGTACTTTCACGCTCCCGTATTTTAGGTACCTAATTTAGATCTTAAGTTTAGAGGACACACTCCTCCATTATACTTAATTAAGAGTGAGGTTGTTCCTCTAGAAAATGAATCACGGCAGGTGCCCTGCACTGAGGCATGTTGAATAATGTTCTGAAGAAACATCTACTAACCACGCAGGCAGTCTCTCAATGTCTGCACCTACACACTGTGCTAAATTGCAACAGTACTGCACCAAAAACACAGAAAAAGGAAAAAGACCCCCTCACACCCCAAGCCCCAAATCCCCATCCTTTCAGACCATACTTTCAAATAAAAGCCATGAGCAAAGCTAAAAAAGTGGCTCCCATTTCCCTCTTCGACCTCAGTGCTGTACATTGTTAGAACCTGCAACCTGATGTGAATGGGCTTTCCAGGGTAATTTCAAATGTAAAATTAATTAAAGTGAAGGACCTCCAAGTTTTTTTCCCTCGGATTAGATTATGACTGAGTGACCCTATTAAAAGTAACAGCTGAGTGCAGAAAATTGCTGAGCTATTCTCCATTTACACTGGTTCTATTTTCATCCATGCTAACATTGGTTCTCTGGGCATAAGAGAGGCTTAGTCAAGATTTATAAAGTTGTGCTAAATCAATTTATTTTACCTATCACCAAGTACCAATATTTGGATTTCTGTGTGCAGCAGCAATCAGGTTACCAAGCAATTAAAAAAAACACTCTGTAAGACTGCAAAAAACCAAAAAGCTTTTATTTTGTTATGTTACAATAATAGCTATATTACCACTTTTCACAACCATTATGCTTCAAGAAAACACTGAAGAGTGTGGGAATAAAGAACTGGTAGGTAGTAAAAATGTAAACCGACCTTCAGGTTAGAGCATGATTGTGCAGAAAACCCTACTGCAAGCGTGAGAAGCAGCAGGTTCAAAACACCATGTAATGGAAAACAGACAAAACCTGAAGGCCAGCAGAATGTAAAAACAAAACTGAGATGATGTAATCCTTGGTAATAAATTTGGAGCTTGCATACATGACAGTAGCACTGGCTATCGGCAATGTTCCCCCTTCAGCAAACCAGAGTGCATTTGGTGTGTTTTGGCAGGCCGGAGATTGGCAGAAGAGGTCACTGGAAATAAAACTTTTTATCTAGGTGTAAACATGCCTTAGCAACGTAGATGTGGGAAACTGAAGAAAAAATGAAGAGGAATTAAGTTTTGTTTTCACTTCTTATGCGGAAAAAGTAAAATCACTGATGGTGTAAGAGAAAATTGTACTTCTAAAATTTTCTCAGCTTTAACCTTGACTGTGGGTGTTTGTACAACAGATACAAGGCTATTGGTCTGAACTCTGCTCAGGAAAGCCTTCACTAGTCCTTGAGTCTGCGAACCATTGCAAATGACAACTGTATAGGGGAAACAGGTTTGCCTTCAGCTTCAAGGCAACATTATGGCAGTGCAGTGAATCTAGTTCTGCTTTTAATGTATTTTTTACCTTACCCTGTGTCTCTTAGAATAGTGCCGTCTCTCTGTTTCTATTGACATAATTGGGTACCATCTTTCAAAATCTTTTCTCATAAAATAAAATGTTGAGTGTGAACAAAATTTCCAGGACAAGAATTCTTTCTGCTGGTAAAGTCTTTAGCATTCTGCGGGCACTACTGGAACATGCTGTTATTCACAAGCTATAGTCCTATTTAAATAGTAAAACATAATAAATGCAAGGTGATAGTCTGCCTGCTCCTCCCCCCTCCATTTGCCCTTCATGGTGCTCTACAAGAACAAATAGGAAATTATTTTTAGACTTTCATTTCTCCAGAAGGAAGGCTGTGGAAGAGCTGCTGAGCAACCACATAGAGAGGAATGCAGTAGCTAGTTTTCCTAAATGACAATCAAAATGGCTCGATCTGAGCCCCTGCTTATAAGCAGTATAGCTTTATCCCTCTGATTAAGTAACACTGATTTTTTAAAATGACAGGGGGTGGCTCAAAGGCATGTTTTCAATTCTCAAGGCCCAATTCTTTGAAGTAAATAATCTTGAAGAAGACAAACTTCACAGCTTTTGAAGCCTGGTTACTGTGCTGGATTAATTGCAGCTATAGCAACCCTTCCTAAGTCCCGTGTAAGAAGTCAAGTGAACTTTATTTGTATCGAACAAATACATATATTCTGTCCCAACTAAATGTTATAGTATTGACACGTATTTTACCATCCTTTTGAAACAGATCATAGTTGCTTTTTAACAGGTGAATTTCCAACTAAAGATTGCAACAGTCTCCTACCTCCACCCTTATTTGCTTCATGCCAGTGAGACTGACAAGTCTGCATGGAAGGCAAGCAGACACCATTTCAGTGTTGCTTAAATGACCAAACACAGCTCTGAGTATCAAGTCATATCAACTTGATCCTTACCTTTGCAAAGCAATGGTAATTCTGAGTGACCAAAAAGCGGAGGGTGGATGCACAGCGACAGCAGAAACCAAGGCCAGCAGCCTTTCACCTCAGCGCGTACCCCAGGGGCTACGCGGTTCCTGCTGCTGGCTGCAGCTCCTTCGGTCAGCGCTGACACCAGCGCCGGGCTTGGGCACAGTTGTGATACCTGGGAAGAAGCAAGAGCTGAAGAGTTCATGGGCTTTCATTTTGGTACCACCTCACACAGTGCAACCAACAAAGCCTGAGCCTGTTCTCTTTCAGATGGGATCTCGGGAAGTCAACCACAAATAAATTGCTGCCTAACTTCCACCACCATCAAGACCTCTCAGTAAAACTAACCAGCAGCTTTTACCGACAAGGAACTCTCCACGCACCAGCGTATTGCCAGCCGTGGGCGACAAACCTCAGACCTCTTCTGGCTCACAAGCCTTTCCTCAGCACCGGCACCAGCCCGGACGGACACCGCCGCCCGTGCTGCCATGCCGGGCCGGGCGGGGCCCGGCACCGCGCTGCCCCAGCCGCCCCCTCCCCGCCGCCTCCCGCGCCTTAGCCTGCGGCCGGCGACACCACAACGGTTTCGCGCCCCGGCGGCAGCGAGGAGGGGGAGGGGGCCGGCGGCGCCCCGTGCGTGCCGCAGCCGGTCACGTGGGCGGCGGGACCAGGGCCGCCGGTGGGGAGAGGCTGAAGCGGCGCTGGTGGCGCAGGCAGCAGCATGGCGGCGGCGCTGGGCGGCCTGGGCCTCCTGCACGGCCGAGTCAGGCTGGCAGCTGCAGCCGCCGCGACCTCCTCCCTCGGCCGGCCAGGGCGCCGGGCGCCGGTGCGGGGGGGCGCCGCCGCCGCCGCTCTCCTCTGGGCAGGGAGGAGCTACGGTTCCGAGGCGAAGGAAGAGGAGGAGCTGCGGGTCCGGTACCTGGATGACGAGCACAAAGGTAACGAGGGAAAGGCCGCTGCCGAGCGCCCCTCCCCCGCTTCCCCGGCAGCGCCCGGGCTGTGGGCCCAGGGTGGGGCCTGCCTGCCTGCCTCCGCCGCGGGGCTCTGTGGGGAGGCCGCCACTGCGGGACAGGGACGGGGAGGTCCCGGGGGAGCTGCGAGGCGGTGGCGAGGGGCGGGAAGAGAGCGACGGCTCCTCCTCCTCCACTGCCCGTCCCAGGGCTTCGTCGCAGGGCGCTGGCAGCTGCGGGCATGGCAGTGGCGGAGCTGGGTCAGCTGGGTGTCTCTGGGCTTTTTTTCTTCAGAGTACTGCCCTGGGGGTGCGAGGTGCGCCTCTCTGGGCTGGCATCGGTTGGCCCCTCCAATGGGAGAAAATGAAGTTAAGCAGGAAACTGCTGCAATGGTGCTGTTTCCTGCACCTGTTACGTGCTTGTGTACAGAGGCTGACAAGGACACACGAGTTGTGTTGGTGTTTTCTGTTCTGGAGAGCATTGTGTCAGCACTCTTGCTCACTTCATGCTGCTTTTCTAGTAACCATCTCCTCCTTGCTTTTAGTTCTGTCAGCTGCTGCTGACCTGTTCTGGTCATCTATACCAAGAGTGTTGTTTTAACCCACTTTGTTAAACAAAGAAAGAAAATCCGTGCTCCAGAGTGATCTGGAGCTAATGCATCACAACATGGACACTTTGTACTTCCTCTTCTGGTTTGATGCTCACCAGATTTTGGAGGTGTTCTTTCTTTGGAAGTGTTTTACCTCCTTTGATGTTTGTCGCTTCCTTCCTATTTGGGTGCAGCCAGACTAGGAATGGTGGAAAAACAGTAAGTGCAAGCTGTTTCTAAGGATTTATTTTTAGAGCTATGATGTTATACTTACTATTATGAAGAGAGCCATAGTGTGGAGCTCTATTCATCTGCAATGCATGAATCTCTTTATGTGGATAGTATGTCTTGGAATGACCATATGTTGAGATGCACAATTCAGTTTGTGTCTTTCAGCATATTAACTTATTTCAGGCTTGTTGCAAATTCAGGCAAATGCCTGTGAGTTTAGCATGCATTCATAAATGTTTGTGTATGTGTACAAAGAGGTAACTTTAAAACTTTGCATTTTAGCATGAGGCTTAGAAGATGATTCTTTTTCAAATTAAAACTGAGGTTCTACTTTCATCTGAGGGCAAGTTTTTCTGTCACTGTAAAGGGTCAGTAAAGCTGATGATGTAATCTGATCTGAAATCCACTTCTTAGTGATTGTTCTGTTCCCAAATTTTTCCAGTTCCTTTAAGACATAGTGTTCACCTGTCTCATAGAGGGGT
>VZTO01016855.1:19036-35935 GCA_013400615.1 Syrrhaptes paradoxus | reverse complement strand
AAAGTATCTCCTCTCTCCCATCATCCTACAGAGGCTTCTTTCTTACCTTATTATATTATGGTTAGCTTATACCCCAGAAATATAAAAATTAATGCAAATCCTTGCTGAGCTTTTGTGGAGCAATGCCTATGCATATTTAAAGATGAGATTAGGAAAGGAAATGCCTGGCAGGTATAAAGAAAAGTTTTTATGAAAAGCACAAATATCCTTTGAAAGAAGTGACTTGCAAAACTATGTGGTGATTTCCTATTCTGTGCATAGAATGCAAAAGAAGCTACACTCTGAGAAAACTAACATTAGTAAGTTAAGGCAAAATTTTGTTTTTTTTGCTTTAAATGTATCAAGCCAACAATATTTTTTCCTCAGTTGTTCCTTAACTATATCCAGTATTACAGTAACTAAAACCAGTACATCTTAATGAAGAACTGCAGTATTTTTTGTGAAAATATGTGCAATACTACATAAAAGTAACAAAAAGCATGTATTCTTTATAGTGTTGCCAAAACTAGGCAGCTATCTTTTATAATCTCACAATAACTTAAAAAGTAGGCTTTAGAAGCTAGAGACATTCTTTCGTACTTACTTGATTCCAAGAGCAAATCCTTGAATAACTTCGCCTGCATTTGGTCCAATGAAATGAAGGCCAAGTATTCGTTGCTCTCTCTCTCGTAAGCACACCATCTGAAAACAATACATTAAATAGAGATCTTTTCTTAGAACATCTAAAGATAAGGCATGGAGTTGAATTAAATGAAACTGAAGTGCCCCAAGATCCTAGTTCAGCTGTTTACTACCAATGTGCCAAGAACTTACGCACTTGCTTAAATCTTACTGACTTCAATAGGTCTTATGCTTGTCCTTAAGCACTTTCCTGAACTGAAGCTTTATTAGTGTATTTCTTTCAGACTTCAGGGAGCCATTGACAATGACAATTTGTGGTAAATTGAATACTTTGCTGTTTGTCATTTGTATGAAATCCTCAAAATACCTTTTGTAGTATGCTAACTGGACTAGCGTTATTTCAACACTGAATGGCCACCTCAGCAATTCTCCATGCCGATGCAGTTATTCTCAGCAGCTAATCAGCTGTATTCCCAGAGATGACCACTACCAATTACAGGATACTTTATACCTTTGTGATTTAGTCAGTAAACAGAGCGGTGTGTTTGGCGAGATACATTTACCACATCAGCCATATAACCTAAAAAGGAGTCAAGCCTTAAAACCAGCCAAAGATGAAGGTGAGTTAATAAGTATCTGGGACAGCCTTAGTCACTGCACATGTTTATTAGAGAAATTAATGAAAACTTTTTAGTTCCTTTAAGGACACCATCTTTATAATTATGAAAAGAAAGTCAGTCTCTCCCTGGGTCCTCCCATCAAGCATTAAATCACCACTTATCTAATAGGTTCAGCTATTCAGTAAAGGGTTAGGTTCTTTCATTAGGAATCCCAGGAACAGCAGCAGTTACAGTGGAGAACAGAAGTTACACTAGAGAAACATGCTGTCACCATGAAAATATCTCATCAATCTTGAGATTTTTTTGTTTTTTGCCAAACAATCCTCCTTAAAAATGACCATACCATATCTCTTGTTTTAAGTTAAAAGCAAGTTACAAGCTCACAACACTCACTTTCATATAGCATTGAGTCGCATCTCTTTCAGCCACTGTAAACTCTAAAGGTTTATAATACGCATGGTACACCTGGTAGGGAAAACAATAACATTTTGTGTTAGAGAGTACTATGATGTCAAAAGCTGCTATTTAATATTATAATGACTACTTTTACTACATAATTATGTTATAGAAAAAAATATTTATTTATAACCTGTTCATTATTTTAAAGAAAAATACGTAAAGCACAGCAAGAGTTTAATACAAGCCTTTCTTAGAGAACCATTAGATTAAAAACAAAACTGAAAAAGAAAATCATGTTACTCAAACCAGTGCCCCAAATTAAAAATGTTAGTGTTGTTCCTTTAACCTTCTCCCAAAAGTTTGGTAACTTGCTCACTGACAATAATGAAATCCAAGAAGTTTTCCATATCTATAATTATGTATATCACAAGACAACACAAACTGTAGTCTCTGCATTCTGAATAGTAAGCGCTTATCTTTTCATTAACAGTTTTGCCTGGGGCTCCAAACTATACCCATCAGCTGAACTTGCTCTTCAATACATACATAACATCAGCATTGTATGACACACATGCCTTAATCAGATGAGAACAATTGTTTTATAGTCATTTATATCATTCTAAATGACACTAGCATACAGAAACACAGATAACAGTTCTGGAACAGGTTTTTGAAGCATAAGATGTATTTCAGAGTCATAAAAGACAAAACTAATAACTGACTAGACATGGAAGCATTGCACTTGTATTTCCATAGCTTACCAAGCCATATACTCACAGTCTTTTTGATGAGTGAATAAAGGTAACACAACATATCTTTTCAAGGGTGACTTGTTTGAATTTTGTCTTATTGTATAGCAATTATGAATTTCTTCATTACAAGTACCTTAATCTCATTCCTCATATCAGAGGGCTGGGTGTGAATACATTCCGTAACAGTTTTCTTCCTCAATATGCAATGTCCAGGACTATTATATCAAGACGTTTTAGCCACAAAGTCACTTAGCAGCTTGTTTGAATATTTCTGGGGACATTCCAAAAATTTAGACTAAAGAACCTGACCATTAATTCTGACAATTAAAAGGAACATAACCATTATTTAATGATGCTGTACAATATAACTTGCTAAAATGGCAGCTAAAGCTGTCACACCTTATCAATAATTTTAAGCCCAGTAAGTAACAGTTTCCATTGTCACCTGCTGCAATACTTTTAAAGTGCTGAGCTTTTCTGAAGACACCAACTCCATTACTGCAAACATAGTATTCTGGGGACCAGAAGTTTTGCCTGATACAACAGTGAAACTTTTGTCTTTCCGTAGTGCAACTCTGACACCAATTATAAAATTAAAAATGTTTTCGTACTTCAATATTATCTGATCCATAACATTGCACAGCCGCGTCTTCTGACAGTCCAACACATCCATATTCCAAGGGAGTGAAAACTGTAGTAGGTACCTGCTTGCGAGGAAACAGAAAGTGTTACTGTTGAACGATACGAGGCAGCTGCACAGCAGACATAGGGGAGACTTTTGCATGACTGAGAAGTGCAGCTCTGTCACACACACCTACTTTGGCTACTGTCAAGGCTAGATTCCAGATGACAAAATACAATCCTTTTAAAAATTCTTAAGGAAAAAAAAAAAAGTGTAAGATTTGGTTTTTATTACTGAAAAAAAGAAATAACAACTCACATTGTCATAGTCCATCAGTTCTGAAGACTGGCCAAAAAGACGCTGAGCTAGCAGTTTTCCTGCAGCTATTGCTGTGGGTGTTAATTCAGGACGGCCCTGAGAAGAGAGCGAGCACAAAGCTTTGTTTTAACTATGAGAGAAGTAGCATCCCAGGATTTCTCCTGGGACAATGGTCAGAGGAAGGCCAAATCTTTGACATTCCAGCCTAGTAGCCAGGGGTCCAAGTAGAGAAGGTGGTAATAATTTCTGTCCAAACATGCTTTTAAGTCTCCAAGTTTAATATCTGTCTTGATGGGGGCAGAACAAATGCCATGAATGTGTCAAAACCTTCTATCTTATCATGTCACCCCTTGAAAAGCAGAGGATATTCACATGCTAACCATTCACTTCCTCCTTTCTTTCCAAAGTAATTTGTCAATAAATTTTTCAGATGGTCTTTTTAAAGCAGGAAAAGCTTTGTATAAAGCAACAGTGTTTTTATAACATCAGATCTTTCAGAAAAGTTGTCTGTCATATTTTTACAGAATATAGGCACAAAACTTAGGTATTTGTAGGCACTATTACTGACTTCCAATGTTGGTCCTGGATTGGAGAAGTGGATCAATATAATGTCAGCACTGCAACCTATAGGTTGCGCTGGTCCTAGTCTCAGGCTCTGGTATTAGAGAAGGGCATGAAAAGGATTGCTGTTGGGAAATGTTAACTTCCTGCAAGTGAGAAATGGGATGATAATAGGATATAACTAGGACATGCTCCAGTACAAGCCATGAGTCCTGGCAACTTTTTATATCCAAATAGGGCTATCCAGTGTGCCAGAACCCCAATTTTGAGTACTGACACAATACCACTGGAGCCTCAGAACTCCAGCGTTAGTTTTAAGGAAGCTGGAAGATTCTGAAAATTGAAGTAAGGAATTTTCAAACTCCTGCAAAGCCCCCAAGGAGGTAGCCATCTAATAAGCCCTCAAAAATAGTCTTCAGCAGAAAATAAAATAAGGATTTCCCACCACACATATTCAAGTTTTTCAAACTTTTTTTTATTATCCTAAAGTTTTTCAGCATTTACCTGAATCTATGCCTCTTTCCTAGCTTACCTTTTCTGTATGTTGCTATACAGATTCTGTGCATAGCATCAGCTACCATTTACTTCAGTACACATACCATATCAATTATCTGCATATTAATATGCATTTATGCTTTTATCTGTACTAATAACCACTTAAGTTAAAACTTCCATTCCAAAAATCCAAACTGAAACAACATCTACGTCTAACCTGATAACAGAAACTGCAATTATAATTGTTAATGAAGACTAACCTATTTTCCCCCACAGCTCATGACAAGTCACAAAACTGCAAGTCTATCCCTTTTTCTCCCGCCTAAGATCCATCAAGTCATGGTTTTTCAAATCCAGCATTCTGACTTTCAAGTCTGTGAATGTCATTTACCAGATGAAATTTGCCATTTGTTTTTTCTTATACACATTTGCCTGAAACATGGCTGCCAATCATTTCTGTAGCAGGAAATACAGATGTTGTTTTGGCATTCCAGAAATGAATAGAAGATTGGAACGAGAGATAAAATTGTGAAAGCACTGCCATGCATTCCATAAAACCCAACTAATTACTAAAACATCCATGCAGATAAAGCCCAATTTCTCATAAACAATGACTTAAAGACCTTCCTTGGTAAATATTTGAAATGAACATTCACTTTGCAGTCATGTGTAGAACTACTCTGCTGATTATTATGGATATGAATTGTTCATAAGAATCCTCTAATGCATCATACATTTAAACGAGATGGCTCCTAAGAGACTTCAGAAAGCTTTGAAGTAATGAGTATTTGTTCTAACACAACTTTTTTCATCTTATTTCTATTCAAAGTAAAATACTGTACATTCCACCTTCTCTACACATCTTTGTTACAAGACCCTTTGAAATATGACAGATATGACCATATGATAAATCTCCTTCTGAGAGAACGTCTTTATAGTGTGTGCCATGCTTTTCAACAAGAATACTACTGGAGGAAGAATTTTAACACAGAGAGTTCATATCAGCACTGAAAAAAAAAAAAGTCAGACTAAAATTCCAGCTTGATCTTCCTCATCCTGATTACAGAAGATGAAAATGCCTAAATGCAGTTTCACCTGTCAGTTAAAAATAATATTTTGCCACAGCTTGAGAAAGTTTTTTTGAGGGTAGACAAACTGACTGACCTCTGGAAGGGTTTTTTTTCTTCTTTTCTCTAAATGAACAGCTTGGATAACATTAGGATTCCATTTGCCGTACAAGGGTGCAATAAGACACCCATGCACACATAGTTTCCCATTTGGGCCAGCTGGGTATGACTCCCAAATGAAAACAGTCATTCTGAGCATATCAGGAAATTCGCCTTTCAGCTCTCTCACTCCCCTTCCAGCCAGGGCATTGAATTAAAACTAAAAAGTGTCTCTTGCTATTTGGTAGCAATTTAGTGTCTATTCAGTGTGGTGTGGTAAGGGAGGGAGGAAGAGGACTTGAGAACCACTTGCAAAGGTAGGAACAAAGAGACTCTGACAAGGAGAAAGCAGAGCAAAGAGAAATCCTGAGCAGGAACACTGGAGAAAAAAAAAATCTTATTCTTGTAAGCAATATTAGGGATCATTCATGCTCATTCACAGGAAACAAGATTCCCCTTCCTGTGCTCTCTTGGTAGGTCTCACCCAGAAAGTATCACACACTCTACAGTTTTTTGGTTCTTAGCAGGATGCACTTGATTATTCTGTGTGTATTCTTTGAGATAGAATCATAGAATGGTTTGGGTTGGAAGGGACCTTGAAGATCATCCAATTCCAACCCCCTGCCATGGGCAGGGACACCTCCCACTAGCCCAGGTTGCTCAAAGCCTCATCCAGCCTGGCCTTGAACCCCTCCAGGGATAGGGCATCCACAGCTGCTCTGGGAAACCTGGGCCACTGCCTCATCACCCAGTAAAAAATTGTTCCTAATATCTAATCTAAATCTACCCTCTTTCAACTTAAAAATGTTACACCTCGTCCTATCACTACACCCCCTGACAAAGAGTGCCTCCCCATCTCTCCTGTAGGCAACAGCACCAACATAGAACTTTCTTTCACTGATGGTTCCCATGCCAATGAATTTTTTAATCTAAATTAATTCAGCTTTAAAAAAAAGACAAAATTTAAGTATTCAAACTAAATAACTTTATTGCTTAGCAAGTGGAATTACATGGCTCACATTGTACTAGAGTCAGATAAGATAATGGCAATAATTCATTCTGTCCTTAAATGCTATAAATGCATGAGTACTATACTGTGATTTCTTAATTCCCTATACTGAGCCCATATGCAGATAAAAACTCAAGATAATATTTCTACAGAGCACTGATTTAACTCTTAAGTTTTTCCCTAATTGTACACTGGACACAGTATAAAACTGTGCTGCTGTTTTTAACAGCATTTAGAAGTGCCTGTTGAACAACTGAACTTAAAAGATCTGCACTAATAAGGACAAAAGCAGGAAAAGGAAATCCAAGTTTTAACAACAAAATGAAAATGACAAATAAATGAAGACCTGATTTTTTAGATCCAGAGTAGGAAAGTGGAGAGCATCCTGCCTCCAACTTCATATTTCTTACTTAACTAAATCCTCAAAGGGCAGAAGACAGAAAGCACCCAAAAGGAAATGACTTGCCCAAAATAACACTGCAAATTGGCAACAAAATGAGCAACAGAATCTAGGGCCCTGCCAACATTGCCTCTAACAACTGCTCCTTGGATGAGACTAAAAAGCGCACTTTGGAAAGCAGGAGGCCCAACCAAGGTATATATCAGGGACAAGCAGGTGTAGGAGGTCATTGTGAGCAGAAAGAGGACTTCAGGAAATATTCCAGAGCAAGAAGTGACACGTACAAAGGGAACCTGGATGTGAAGTGAGAAAAAAGGATAGGAACTGTACATAATCCCAAAGCTCTGAGTGTCTCAACAGGACAGAGAAGCTGTGGAGAGTAAGGAAAAAAAAAAAGGGAGAAATAGCTGAGCAGGAAAGGGTTTTAACACAGTTTAAAAGGAAATAGCAAGTCATTCGCATGAAGATGGAGACAGACAGGAAGAAACACATGTCCACGTAGAGGGAAAGAGGTCAGGAATGGTCAGCAGATTGATGAGATTTAAGAACTCTGGCAGTTCCAGAGTCCACTTAGAAATTTGCAGGGCTCTTCCCAACTAGGAGCACCTGTAGGGTTTATAAATTTGAGAGACCTTTAAAAGATTTTAAACATGGCAGAATGAGAAATCTTTTAAAGGTCTCTCAAATTATACTGTATAAACTGTTTGGATATTGCTACAGTATTTAGATTTACCAGACTTTTAAAACAGATACCTTCACTATATCAAAAACAATCTTGATACAACGTGTGTGCTCAATTCCATTAAGTTCAATAACAGCTGAGAGAATTCTATGTCTTGCTATTCCCAGGCTCTATGCTCAAGTTAATGAAACATCCTCCTGGAACTGTACAGTTCAGAATCCAGACAAACATTATTTTTTAAGAAGACAACATATTTGAAGATGCCCAACTTACAGTGGATACTCTGAGTTCTTCTGTAAATTGAAAATTGAGGGAGTCAAAGTATTTGAGTGCACTTTGATCAAGACAAGACATTCTTGCCATAGATAACTGTAGATTATCAATAGCACTAGATTAAGGCCACAGGTTTCTAGTTTTGCATCTATAAGTGAATTATTTTACTTAGGTTATAATGTCCCCTCCTTTAAAAAAAAATCAAACAAAAAAAACCACGTCATGTTTACTTGGCATAATCATTCACAAATCACAAACAGAAGTCAAATGCATTTAGTATTTGCAGCAACTACTTTTTCTTATTCTAGAGGAAGACACTTTTGCCAGAAGGATTTTCTGTCAGGGAGCAGAAATGCTGCCTTGTTGACTAACCTCAATTAAACCCTAAAATACTAAAAATTTAATTACAGAACTCATCATGGGCATTCCCAGGAAGTGTATTCAACTCCAGAAGGTAAGAACTGCTTTCACTCAGCATTCACAGGCAGTATGAAGTCATATGTCTGAAGTGATAAAAACATTATTAGAAAGATAATTGAAGTGATAAAGACATTATTATTAGCCTCTGACCAATGATGCATTCCCTGATAAACATCTGTAATAATCTCTAATGCTGAGATACTTCACAAGATCCATGTGAAGGAAATTACTGACCCAGGTGGCTGGCATAAACACTACAGCTCTGCAAAATGAAAAAGAGCAAAACACTGAGACACACGCTAGAGCATGACGACATCTGGGGACTAGTTATTAGTCAGGAACAAAGTTGGCTTCCTGTTATTGTAAAATAGTTTATATAGACTCAGTACCTCTGTTATGTCTCCAACTGCATAAATGTGAGGAACAGAAGTAGCTTCACTGGCATCAACAATGATCTTTCCAGTTTCAGAATTAGTTTTCACTCCAACTGTCTCCAAATTGAGAGTTTTAGTGTCAGGGGCTCGGCCTTAAGAAGGAAAAAATAATAAATTAAAGTAAAGATTATTGGAAAACTTTGTCAGCGTTAATCAAAAAAGATGGCATCCTCCATTGTAGGTTTCCAAGAACTTTGTGCTATTTGATAGTCCAAGCAGAAACATGAGAAAACTTATACTTGAAAAAGCCATAAGGGTGGAAAGTATGGATAGTAATTTCTTTGTGAAAGGGCTCTATTACTGTTGCCTTTGCTTGGATTATTTCAGACAATGTTATCCCTTAAAAATGTGCAGGACAAAATCTACTGCAAAAAAAGTGCAAAAACTAGATGGTTGAATATTTATTTCACATTCTAGATTGTTTCCTAATGTAGCATGAATATAGATGTAATAACTAAGCAGCTCCTACACTGAAAAATTCCAATAAACTCTAACTGAATAGCACTTAAGACTAACAAACAGCCTGTTGTGCACACCTGTGGATAAAAATTACTAATGATTCTGTTCAATAGTAAACATTCCTGAAGTCCTCTTTTCTTGTTATCCAATACACTTATTTTAAAGCTCTTTTAGTTTCCTCAGCTGGGATTAAAAAATTTACCGCCTTTGCTCTCAAGTCCTTAATGTGGAGTTATTTACCTCAAATGCTGTATTTGAGCTATTTCTGTAGAGTTTAGAAACACTATTTTAAATGGATTTAAAAAACAAACAAGGCAGATTCTACCAAGCCTAGATTTTATTACAGCTTCCTCTACCAATGATTTTAAATTATCTCCTTTCTAAAAATATTTTTGTAGTTATTTTCTGCATAGAGTTACCACTTAGACCACCTAAGTCCTGATAACATTACACTGAACTGTCTACAGAGTATCTAACAAAGCAATTCCTGACACAGAAATTGCAATCTTAAAACTTATCCAATTTTCCAAATTTGAAGGTTAATATGCACAGTGAAATTATGAGGTACTCCCAAAATTTGTAGGGACACACAGGATCACACAGAAAGATTACCCGAGTATATCCAAATGAAGTAAATCTTATAACATTGCATCTGCTTTTCGAGGCTATAAATGCACATGCACATATCTACATCTACATATATAGGTCATGATTTTGTGTTTGATGTTAATACAGAGCTATAACAAAGCAAAACGAAAAAGGAAATCTGTTTTCATTATAAAAACAAGCTCTTTGATGTTAATGTAGGAAATTATTAAACAAAAGGAAAACCTGGCTTGTCAATACAGACCTAATTATATGTAAACATATGATTCACTGCTTTATACATCTGCCATATAGCCAGGCCCCCCAAACAATGTCACATCTGAATGCCTCTGTAAAGACTTCTGTGTATTAATTTCATCTGGTGAAACCAACACTTCCTCTGGGAGTACTGACTGAAGCTGTCGGCACTTGGCTATCTGTCTGTCTTCCCTTCTGTTGTCCCCATGGGATGTTGATCTGCTGTTCCTTCTCTGCCCCCTACTCCCCAGTCCCGATGCTATCAGGCAACAAAAATAATAAACCTTCAGGACCTTATCTTGGCTCGGATGTGAAACAACTTCCTACCGTTGTATTTCTTTGTGTATTGAGAGTAAAGCCTGGATATTCTGCAAATGGACAACTAATGGGGTTTTCTAGTTTCCCCTTTTTCCTGCCAGGCAGAGCCAAGAGAAAGCTTAGCACGCAATGGCAGGCACTGAAAGGGGAAAAAAAGAAAAAACTGTCAATAGAGTAATTTAAAGACCTGTGACAACAACAGCTGAGTTTATCAAATCTGCAGGATAACACTTAACCTTTCGATTCCAATCTGTTTTAACATGTGTACAGTTTGGTATTAATAGCTAAGAGTTAGAAAAAATGTGTTGCTATTCACAAATTTCTCTCTCAACTTTACTTCCTAAATATTATTTCTTGAAAGCAAAACCAAAACGTCAAAAAACTGAACTGAAGCTTTCTTGGCCTTTAGCCCTTTGCTGGCTCACCTCCATAAGCCAGAATTACACTTACTGATCTTGCTTCACCTCCGATTCATGATTAGTCAGTGTGTCTTAGTAAGTTTTAATGTCAAATTCAGGAAATTCTGATATTTCCCAACATTTACTTACTTGTATTATAGAATCAGTTCCCACCGTTTCTCAGTAGTACTGGATCAGAAGGACATTTGTTTCACACCCATAACTTCTAAGTTTTTTACATTTACAGCTTCAAGAAAGCATGTGTTTACAGCTTATTTCTAAGATCCAGAGGGCAATACAAAACCACACCAGATCCTACCAGGTACACAACCCAGAGATAGCCCTCCCTCTCTCCCCCTAAATGCCAGCACATGTGCTTTTAGCTTGAAAGATGTCCACTGTCCTGAAACTGCCACAGAACAAGGAATGTATTATTGTATAAGACACAAGAGTGGATTTAACTTTTATTCAAAACAGCAAGATATTATGCCAGACATCTAGAAGGAAGGTGTCAATTCAAATCCGACCCATAAAAAGGTTACCCGACTCCTCCACTTTTAACACCACATCATAACCTCATCTTTAACAGACCCATACAGTAACCACACAAATCCCTGCTCTCAGGGCCTGCCCCCACTGGCTTTTAACTTTAAAAGAAAAAACAGCTTTTTTGATCTGTTTTTGTAAAATCTAACTACATGGCTTCTTAAGGGGGCTGCCAACCAGCTTAGTTACAGAGAGTGACATGAGACTGCTTTGTTTAAGCACCCATCTCAGACATGTACCAGGCTGGTCACATTGTGACACGGCATTTCTGTCCCATCACCTGCTGAAGGGCTCTGCTAATCACATTTGCACACAGAGTAAGGTGAGGGCAATACCAGGCTGCTGTGACCTTCAGGTGCAGAACCTTCAACAGTGGAGACTGAAGCAGCTGAACTGAGAAGAAACCAGAGGAATAGGCATAATCAAGTAAGTAGCAGCAGTAAATGAGTGACAGCACACTCCTGAATACAGTAAGATTTCCCAGGGTGATAAAGGTGCAGCTGACAGCAGAATTTTATAATAGGTCTTCTGCAGTTTCTTAATCACAGAAGCTAGAATGTCTGTTTAGCCCCCAGCATTTGAAAAATCCAGATTAGAGCCAACCAAGCATTTTATTATCAGGCATGATACTATAGAAGGCCACTGTGAGGATACTGCAGGGTGACAGGATGGTTCTTCTGGCACAAAACTTAAGCCTAATTGTCTTCTCCACTTCATCCCTATACATTGGCATTTTGACACATCACTTTATAATTTTACCCAATCCAACGTCAGTTTGACTTTAATCAAAATCTCCTCTGTGTTCCCAGTGTTGTTCTCTGATCTTGTTCTGGGTGCCTGACACACTCCCCAAATCAGTTTCAAGACCTTTAAACCCACAAGGTGTTCACTAAACATAGCCAGCTGATAATGACTAATAAAGACCAATTCAGTGTAACTAATGCAATTGCAGTCTTCCAGTAGCTGAAACAAACCCACTCTACAAAGCTTGATCTCCTGCAACTTTGCCCTGCAGCTCAGCAGTTTATCTATCTATAAAGGTGTCTATCTCTACCCTTTGCTTTGGATTGAGACCCTATGTTCAATCTGTACACGCACACATTTACCATTACTTTGTAGCACAGGTATATCAGGCAACTAACACATTTTTTTTTGTGTCCTTAAGGGCAGGGGGAATACTATATAATATCAGAAGTTTATTGGTTCCATATTGAACAACAACAAAAATCTCAACAGCTTATAATTTCAGGAGAATTCTCAAAAAAGCAGAAGACAGACCACCAGTAAAAGACAGATTGACATTACAGGACTAGACAGGCAGAATCAAAAAACTATCAAGAAAGAGCTGTTTCACTGATCTGGAATATAACAGTATAGTCACTCTGCAAGGTAACACAGGCCCATAACAGTTACCTATAAGAGGACTGAAACCCTTAAATTACACTAAAAGGTATCAAAATAAGCCTTTTTTTTCCCCCCTCAAATATTTTGACTGGTTCAAAAAAGCTGCTAGAAAAGCAAAGGTAGCTTTTTATTGGCTTAACTATTCAAGCAGAAAATTATATATTCCAAAACAAAACCAAAACTCTTCACATAAACTCTATATAAATTTTTTTTCAAAGGGCCTACATTAAGAGATAATACTGCAGCCTACCAAACTCAAACTACGTCCCGCTGTCAGTAAATACTTTCAACATTATTCATAAAATCCTACTAAAATTCCATGACGTGCTCACATAAACTAAGGCAATATCTATTATAATTCAGGCTACANATCCTTCAGGGTGGAGTGCCAATTTGAACACCAAAAAAAAAAGCCAGCACAAAAACCCCAAACCCTCAAACTGTTCCTTTTGCAGTTTCTAAATATGGATTGTAAATCAAATCTGTGACAAAAATTATAATACACATAGTTCCTCCATATCAAAATAGCGAGTGGAGTCACATTACAACTGAGTTGCCATAGTATATCCTGCAACCTTATTCCATTATAATTAACACTAACCCAAGATTTTCTTGGAATTATTTCAATTTATTGTATCTTTTTTCCATCTTTGATGAAAGTAAACAAATTGTCTTGACATTTCACAGTGAGACTCCATCTCAGTGTACTTTTACCAGAAAGCCTGAGAAAAATCAAAAAAGGCATTAATAAGCCCACTTTTTGGAAACATTTTCATCTCACTTCATGAATATTATTCTACAGTTTTCAGGATTGTCACATCTCCAGATACCATGACCTTTTTTGCTGCTGGCAAGCACTAGTGTCTTTAATTGGTTCTGGTGAGCATAATCCATTACTATAGACTGTTCCCACAATTTACAGAAGTCCATTGCACTTCTAAGAGAACAGTAATCACAGTAAGCAAAAAAATGTTTGTCACAACACACAACCTTCTCTCTGTTTGGGGTATTAGGCAGATATAAAGCTGACTTAACCAGGGGAAAGGAACAGGACAACAGATTTAGTCCACTGGGCAAAATACAGAACACTGTAAATGATCTGTTCCTGTTTCCTGTAATGGATCTATTCTATGACAACAAGAGTTTAACTGTTATCAACAACTGAAAGAGTAATGCTTCCCCACTACTCTAAAACAGTAGTGTCAGATAGAAAGAATGGCATAAAAATGAAGTAGTTAAAGAAATTGATAAAGCTGCTAGTAAAACTTATCCTTGCTCTGCATCAAAACAGTTTTCTTGGGCAGTAAATTTAAGCCTATTTACTTTGTTTGCCAGATATCTGCTTGACAAATATCACTACTGCCTTTAGCCATCCATTATTTATCTAGAATTCCAGGTATTCACAATGCTTTATAAGCACAAAAGACAAGAGGTCTCCTATGCTGGCGGGCTTTCAGTCCATCAGAACCAATATGGGAACTGAAGGCCACCTCATAACAGTAACAAATGAGCAGCTTCGGGAGGCAACACAGAAAGAGTATTTTTGCTCCTGTGGGCTGGAGCCTTGTACCATACATCATTTAGTGTGTTAATCCTTACAAGAAGTAGCATTTGACTCACAGGAGGAAAAAAACAGATTTAATTCCCATTTCCGGTGATTATGCTCATAGCCATTTGTCACAAAATTATTTTAAACTAATTTACTCTGACTTAGGCATCATACATCAGTTCTGAGGGGTCTGAGATATAGGAAAGTTCCTAAACAGATGTCGAAAAGCTCTAAAGTTCCAAGGTTGTTCCAAGGTTCCCTGCAATGAACCTGGACTTTTAGGAACAATTACTTCTCTTTCTCTGAAGTGGATGATGCCTGCAGTAACAAGTAGCACAGTCTAGAAAAATTATTGGGAGAAATAGAAGCCTCTTGAACAGGATAAATAGGAACTTGTGGTGAATAGCTTCATGAGTAACTCGAGACTATAGACTTAGATAACACTACCTGCACCACAGACGTTGCTGGAATTCAGGCTCTCACTGTCTAGTATATGTGAGGAAGGCTAAATGGTCTCACATTTATTGCAGCTCATGCAAAAGTAGTTACCACAGATTTCTTCCACTCATTGTAATTTTCACATGTTTTTAGACTGTAAGTGAACAAGTCAGGCATTCAAGAAAAAAATTTTAAAACTATCAATGTTTAGGTCACTAAATNCGTGTATTCTTAGATATATGACCTTTTTAACGTAAAGCCTTCCTTCAGCTGTCTCCATGAAAATCCAATAAATACACTGTGCATTTCAAACTTTCACTTAGTTACTATGCATTATCAATACATGATAATTTATTGAGCCACTATGACCTGCAACTCCATTCCAGGAGGCATCTGCATCTGAATGCCCAAATTATTTTTAAAAAAGCAAAATAGTATAGGAATAAAACAGTTGATTTTAAATCATTTGTTGCTTATACAAAAATAGCATCTAGAGCACATTCAATTTAACATTTCCATAATTACCATTTTCTGGCAGCTTGATGAGAATTAAATACTTATAAAACTCCCCTTTGCCATGACACCTGTCATTTCTCTGCAATGACTATGAATCACTAAGGTTTCCTTAAAAGTTCTGCTACAAAAAGGAAATAATGCTTTTGTCTTAAGAACCTGTTTGAAATAATGCCACACCACGTCAGGTAGTAAAGCGTCACATTGACAGGTTTATCCAAAGATGTCATTGCTCTTGACTGCAGTAATTGTAATTGCACTTTGTCAAAGAATATGTTTATTACTTAAAGGATATTACCACAAAATCACACAGAACAACTACATGCAAGCTCTCGGTTTACAATACTTTATTTTCAAAGTTGATATTGAAGGCAACAGCAGGTTTATATGTCTTCAGAAACATGATAGCTCACTAACCAGTTTCCACCAACCTTAATGTGGCTACAGACTGAACATAATTATTTTATGTCTATTAATACTTTCCTAACTTTGAAATATCCATTGTTCTCTTCCTGCCTACAAAGGATGAAATTCTCACAGAAAGCCCTACTGTAAGTGTTTTATGAAGTGCCACGCACACATTCTTTAACACTATTCCATGCTTGTTCAGATCTCATGCTGTTACAGGTGTAGATTTCTTCAATGATGAGCTCAAATCCCAAGAAACATTCTTATACAATGTTTTGCAAACTCTGGTACGCTCACCACAAGTTTTAAGGAAGCCATTTCAAAGTGGGAGTGGCTGGCATGCAACCAGGAGCTGTCATTACCTGCAGTGGTACTTGTCACTGCTGCTTCTAGCAGCAGTACTTCCTCCTCAAAAACTGTGCTATTACACAAGAAAATAATTTTCCTACACCCTGTGTATGCAAAGAAGTTCTTAAAAACAAGCCCATAGCTCTATCACTCTTTCATCAGCTTTGACTTGTAGATGTTTTGCACTATTGCAACTAAGCATTAAAACAAAAAAAAAAATCCCAATTCATTATAACAGGAATAATTAAGTTAATGTCCATTCATTCCCATTCACTATTTTCGAGTGATTAACATGACACAGTCTTCATTCTTGAGGCTAACATTTTCCAAAGTTATTTGCCTGAGAAAAAAAATCTATTGGAAACTTCAAAGAAAAAGTTCACTGCACATGTAAATGAAAACCCAGAACTCTCACTATTTTAAGAACACTGCAGAAACTTTTCCTTCAAAGTAGTGTTAGCATCAAATCTTGTGGGGATAGAAGATTCACAGTCACCTTTTACACACTCTCCCTAAAGATCTAGGGACTGAAAGGACTATCAGGGCATCAAAGAGACCATCTAACCTGTGGAACAGAGGCTACAAACTCACATCCAAGTAATGTTCATCTCATCTTTAACCTAAACCTGCTATACTACCTTCTGTTGCTTCCTTAAACAGTTATACTTTTTACAGAAATCTTATATAAAGCTTTTTCTTTATGTTGTTTTTGGCTTTTCTCATTGTTATTTCTAAATGCTTTTATTCTCCTTATACAGGAATGGGTTTCTGGCCAAAACTGTTTTCTGTTTTGTCAGCACAATCACGACAACTTATACTTTTAAATAAAACTCCTCAAAATCTTTCCCAATTTGGAAACACAGGTTTTTTTTTTTTTTCTTTAAATTTCTTTTCTTGAATGTT
>VZTO01016855.1:1253-18656 GCA_013400615.1 Syrrhaptes paradoxus | reverse complement strand
CAATATAGAAGGGTAGTATAGAAGTGGGCTTTTTACCTAGAGATGCCAAGTTCTCTTCACACAGACAATATCTTTAGGTTGCTTTTGTTGCATAGAACAAAACTCTAAAGCCTTAGAATATTTTCCTAATAAATAACATTGGTTTTAAGATCCAGAGAATTTATCCTCAGATGACCTTGATTCTCATTATGCTACTGCATAGAAACTATTACTATTCTATTACCAACTCAACTACAGGGCCTGAGCAAAGGAATTCTGAAAACTGAGCTTTCATAGGAAAGACAGTTATGCTGCTTATAATCATAAACCATCACAGCTTTTTCAAAGGATACAGCTGGCTCCAACAACCAACCTGTTACATAAAGAAAGAATAAAGCAGTGGAATAAGCTTGTGCATAATTCTGCACAAACAAAAGATTATTTTCTGAAGTATATGTAGGTACAAGTTACACATTTAGGGAGTGGATCTGATGCTGTTAGATGGGAAGAAAGAGCATGGCTTGTCAACTCCAACATAGACAACACTGCAAGATGTGCCTCCATTAATCCAGAAACTCTAAGCAACAACACAAAACTATTTTGACAAAACATGCTCCGAATAGGTGAAAATTCCAAGTAGCTAGATCACAGGAAGGAAGACATTAAAAATATTAACCGTGGCCTACACATCCCACACTTTGCTTGATTCCTGGTCGAAATAGCGTACACTAGTATGGTGCTTCACAAAATAAACCCTTAAATCCATGGAAAAACATAAAGAAAATAAAGGCTAACACAAAGTGGTGTATGTACTGCAGTCTCTCTATTAGAGGTATCATTCATCAATTTTAACTAAAATTTACAAAGCAATGATCCTCCCTGCACCCTGTTACCAGGAAAACTACTTGTATACACACTTACAAAGACAGGAATGTGTTTCACAGATGGACATCAAGAACCTTAGAAAATTAAAATATTTTATACGTTGAACATGTATGGCAACTAAAAGCAAATGTTAAAGACATGACGGAGCTCTGCAGACAGCAGATTTGGCTTCTGTTTTTGGCCTGGCCACTGACTAGCTACATATCCCTAGAAAAGTTATTCTTCCACAATACTGCAAGAGAGAAACAAGTCCAATACTTGGAAAGTTCCATCACATGCTAAGAGAGCAGAGCAAAATAGTAGGCAAAACTCTGGCTTGTGGGCTATACTTTACCCTAAACCAATCTGCACCATCTCCTTGTTCTAACAGAGACGCTTTTAAACTTCTGAAAAGTGTAGGCAGGGGGGCTGCTGCTCTGTAAGCCCCAGGGATTGCAGCGTCAGTACAACACATGTTTTTCTCACAAAAGACCCTAGATAACATCTATCTATTCTATAATAAAAACATACAACTTCTGAAGGTGTACAAAGAACAGGTTGAGCTAAAGAGATTAAAATCTGCTAGTCTGGGTTTTGTGTTTGGCAAACAATTTAACACAGTGGGAAATACATTTTTCTAGCACTAGAGCATCTGATTCATCTGTGAGTGGATGAGCACCCCCTCTTTTAGCATGTAGCTCCTGGGAAGTGCTGCAAAAAGCCACATGTGGCACATAAAGAAATATCTACTGGAGATTCACAAGGAATACAATAAAAATATCTGTAATTTGGGCATATGTTTGCTCTTCTTATTCATTAGATGAAAAATACATGCCAGCTGGCACTAATTCATTTTTTAATATGAATAACTGCAGGACTGACAGTTCTATAACCCCCAGGCATGTAATTTGTAGCTGAGATATGTACATTTGGAGAGGGAGAAAAGAAAGAATAAGTACAACACAGCTCAGACTAAAACCAAAAGGTGTTAAACTGAACCTTGGGAATATTTATAACAGAAACAAATCTGACAGAAACAAACCTTTAACAACTCCCTCCTTCATTTGCTAGGACACAGCCTGATAAAGCACAGAAATGCTACTGTAGCCCCTGCAGGCTTATTTTGACTAAATCTCAGGAATGCAACATATAAACACTAGACTCCCACATTACACTGTTACAACTTGCATTAGCAGCAACTGGACAAAAGCCACATTTTCACAGAAACATCTTACAGGGATAAATCTTATGTTTAGTTTTTGTGTGAGGTTTTGATGTTTTAGTTTTTTTTTTTTAAAAAAAACAATTTCCTCACATAAATCATGCTCTCAAAATTCAAGAGGTGACTGATATACTGCAAACAACAGCAAATTTCCTTCTCTTTTTAAACTGTACCAAGGACCCTTGTTTATCTATTTGATGTTTAGCTTAACACAGCGCATTTTTTTTTGTATTGGAAAGTCACAGCCATGAATGGCATCTCTGTTTTCTTTCAAAACACCAGTATTATAGTTTTAAGTCTCTTTTTCTTATGGATACATTGCTTTTTCTTGAATTGCTCAACAGAGAAAAGAAAAAAAATAGTATTATCTGACTTCCATGATAGAAAATGTGCATTTCCTATCACAATTACTTGCATCAGTAAATTGCTCTGTAGTGCAATGTTGACTTAGAATCTTACTATGTGCTGTACAAAACAGACTATGGCATTTTAGTATTTCCATTAAAAACAATTTTTTAGTATGTCAGTTAAACAATAGCTCCCAAAGCATATGAAAAGGCTAAAATAACCCAATTATCTCCTCATATTTTCTTTTGTTATCGGAACTGCCACCACTTAAGCTTACATAAAATTATGTTGGAGTTTCTTTCCTAATTGAAGAGCAATTTCATATACATGCCTAACAAACAGGGACAGTACAGCCTTCGTGTAAGTTTATGCTGCCCTCTTGTGACTGCCGTGTATAATTGCTACAGGAAACAAGTCAGCCTAAGATTGTGAAAATTCATATTTAAATTTTAGAAGGGAATTTCATAAGGGGGAGGAGAGGGGAAAATCTGTTACTAATGAAGGTTGGTAGTGTGATACTGACAAAAGACAAAATAAATTATCAGAAGGAAAACAGGACAGAAAAACTGGTGTATAAAAGGCAATTTTTAATATTTTTCTCCTTGCCATAAAGAAAAAGTATGAATGCCAGCATCTATTAAAGCCATGGTAAGGTAACTTACGTTTTCCCAGGAGATTCTTTTAACCAGAATAGATCATCACTTGTGATTCCATACTCCAGTGCACCTGCAATCTATGAACACACAGGTAAAATCTTAAATCTAGAATGCAAGTCCCGGCAGCAGAGAAATCTAATAGCAACTTGGGCTACATTAGGTGAAGTATAGCCAGTAGACCAAGGTGAATATATCTGAGGTTGCCCAAATATGTTATCCAGTCTTTGTCTTTGGAGATTTTCAAAACTTGACTGCAAAAAGCCCTGAGCAACATGATCTGACCTCACAGCTCACTCAATAGCTGATACCAACCTCTTTGAGCAGGAGGTTGACCTAGATGACCTCTAAAGATCCCTTTCAACCTGAAGTATCCTACAGCTCCAAGCAACATCAACATACTAAACTGATGCAAATTTTTTTCTATGGAAATGTTTTTCTGAAAAGCCTGTACTTTATATAAAAGATAAATTTTCACCCAAGTACAAAAATCTCTCATGTGTTACTTTATATTTACATTTTTCATCCTCCAGACATTCATTATTTTCTGCAACAAAACCAGTAAAGCCATCAGAGTCATCAGATGGCAAGTGTAACTTACATGCGTAGGATATTTTGGTCTTCCTCCAGTAGCAATGACAATATTTTCTGCAGTAACAATAGTCTACAAACAAAAACACAAAATCAAGCATTTGAAATCCTTTTATCTGTCTTTCAATTTTATCTATGTAGAAATGAGTGATAAATGAGAAAGCTGGCACTACCATCTGCTATTTATATGACATAATAATTAACAATATATCAAAAAACAGATGGGGTAAAATAAACTAATACTTGCAGGAGTTTCTCCTACATATCTTGATCAGTTTTTGTTTTGATATTTAGTTTACAATTGTTCCTACACTGGACAAGATTCTGATGACTACTTGGAAGCACTAGTTGTGCACAAATGGCAGCTTTTTAAAATCAATTTTTGCTTATGACAAAACACACAGCTCACGGCAAATGAATTCTATCTCCAAGGTCTGGAGTTAAGCTACCTCAAAAGTGGCACGTTTTTAGAAAATGCTAGGCATCCTCACTTCAGAACTTCTGCTCTCAAGCTAATATTCACCAGTAACATTACATAATTATCCTCAAAAAGGTGTTAAAAATGCACGTTCAGTCTCTTGCTAAATATGCAGACATGGCAACCATTCTGTTATGTGACCCAGTTGCTTGAAGTTGTGCATTCAGTATAACTGCCTCCCACAAAGAATTTTGTATTATAAAGCTAAGCATCCTTACAACTCATCTGAAGGAGGAAAACTTCTCAGATTGATTCAATGCCCAGAGCAAGAAGGAGATGTTGGTCCTCTTTACATCTCTGTAAACATCTATCATCTGTTAACAGCATGACTCTCACCAAAAAAAAAAAATAAAATATTTTCTCTCTCTGTTTCCATCTGCAAAGAAAAAGTAATGATATCTGACAGCTTAGAGGCCAGGGACTCAGTAGGCAACAGTCAAGTTCATAAACATCTTCTCAAGGTGGAAAATGCAAATTTCCCTCACCAAAACAATAGTGAATACCTAAAGCAATTTGCAGAAGTACAACCTAGCTCACAGTTGACCGGGAAACCTACACATGAAGACCTGAAACATTTGAAGTGAATGATACTGCAGAAATCAGTACAGCAGCTCACCTCTTTACCTGCTTTTGTTAAACCACGGATTGTATGTGGATCAGAAAAACTCCCTTTCATGTTGAAATATTTCACCTTCCTGTTTAGAAGAAAACAGCAACATAAATGCACACTTAATGAAGAATAGGAATGAAACAGTATCAAGTACTTTTTCCATATCTGAAGTGCTAAAAAGGACACCAAACAGGCATAGAAAAGTAAAAGGAAGAAAGCAGCTCTTTTCATAGGATTGTTTGCAGCTCTGTCACAAAATTTAAGTCGCTTAATTCTCGTGTCACTGTTAACTCCCCTATGCAGCAGAGCACCTAACCTAGTAACATGCTTTGCAATCAGATTATTGACCTCTTCAAACGATACATTTTCCACTAGTCATAGCTTTAGTATTGCTATCTATAACATTACTAATACAATGCTCATTTGAAAGCATACAAAAGTGACTCAGCAGGAGTCACAAGACTAGCACTTGTTAAATTTTCTATTATAATAATTTCTCTACAAAAGGAACTGCATGCTGAAAAACTTGGAACCATTTCTGCACTGAAAGCAAAAAATTCAGCTGGTCTAGTAGAGTTTTATCTGTGGGCTTGTATGGCTTGTGTGGCATATAAATGTTGGTGGACAAGCTTGAAATTAATTTGAGAAACCCTGACTACTTCATATTAATGCAACACCTCTCCAGATTAAAGAGAGCATTCCCTGATCACTATGCTGTTAGAAAGTTTTCACATATGGTCACTTTCAACCACTGTTTCCCAGAAAAGGAAGGGGCGGGGTTAGAGGAGAAATCACATACATGCAAGGGCACTTATAGTCCTGAGTAGAAAGAACCTACGAACTCAAAATACTAGCTCTAGTGAGAAACTCCAAAGGCAATTCAGCAATTCTAGAAGATGAAGAAGAGGTCCTTGACTATGGGAAGAAAGATGAACTTCAAAGTCTTATTTACTTGTCCTGTAGTTGCACTCTGTGACCCCAGTTCAAGGACTTCACATAATTCTGAACAGCTTGTGCCATCACAGACCTATCACAAAACAAGAAATGGAACATGAAGTCATCACATTACAAATTCAGATTATGCAACTCAAAGACAGAGGCAATTGCTAGAAATTAGGAATGTTATACAGTAGTTTTTGTCATAAAAGTAAATGATCAAGTCAAAATCAACATAATATCTGCCCTGATAAACCTGTAAATCTACTTTCATGTTTTAAACAAGGGGCAGTCTAAAAAGCTTAATGCCAAATACACTTCTCTAACTGTCCCTAAATAAACATCAACTGGGAAAAGTTGTTATGCACTTGCAGCACATAGGAGTGAATACAGGCAATAATCTTTACCAAGTATGATGAACAGGTTGGGCTATATTCCAGCCATAGTGTTGGGCATCTTTAAGGGCACTCCCTAAAAGGGCTGCTTGATGCATAAGCTTTTTAGGAATGCAGCCAACATTTACACAAGTTCCACCAAGTCCCCATTTGGTTCCTTGGAAAAAAAAAGAAAGAAAGAAAAATGCATCAGGTCGGTGTAACTTAAAGCAATTAGGTTACTTAGAGAATTAAGTTGTTCATGGAATTAGTTTAAAAGTTCTGAAACAACATACAGTTTACTGCATCCTACAGATCAGTTTCTAACTCTGCTTATGTTAGTTTGTTTTGATAAAAACCATCCCTATATATTTTTCTTCTAAAATTCAAACCATCTCAAGATGTTTCTCAGAGCTCTGAAGAACCAGTTACTACACATTCACATCTGCTCATTTGCAGATCTTACTTTACATATTGTACATAAAGAGCCTCAACATGATGCAATTCATAATTTTTAGAAAGTGTAAATTACATTTTGACAGAGACAATATTCTCACAAATTTAAGTCTAAAGTGTACTACGGGCGGTAACATCAAACACTGCTAACAACTTTAATGTGCAGGGGAAGTAGGCAGAGCTGTAACATCATTGGAGGAAATGAGTAGTACAGCAAGTCCAAGGACTTTTACTACAAGCAAAGCAGGCAGCATGGCTTTGGCCACTTTGCTGGCTGACGCAATCTGCTCACCTAGGCAACAGTTTTACACACATGTCCAAATATTATCCTAGTATTTCTCTTCCATACCTCTTTGAGAAGGTTCCACATAATCCAAAACGGCCACTTTCCTTCCAAACTGAGCAGCTTATTTAAAAAAAAAAAAAAAAAAAAGGCAAGGTATTTAGGGCAGGGAGAAACACACAAACCTAAACATTTTTAGTAGCACAGGTACAGATTAAGAGTACAGGAGATGACAGCTGGTGGTTTACATTGTCTAACTCAAGATGCCATACTAGGGACTCTGGCTGCCTATGGAGTCAGCAGATTCTCCAGAAGGTACTTAATAACCCAGACTAGAACCCCCAGCTTCCACCGACCCTAAAAATGCTATTTGACACCAAATAAGATATTTAAGAACCTTGTGGGTTGTTGAACACATTACACTGAGTTACAAAGGGGCAAGGCTCTCTACAGCAGTTGAACAGTTCCTGGAAAAAGCCTGAAGGAACTGTTGTTTTAACACATAAATAAGAAACAGTATAATTTAAAAAAACCACAGTATCCATGGAGGCACTCAGAGTATTTTACAATAACAATTAAATAAAAGCTTATTAGATTTTCCCATGACAAAAGAATAAATATTTTTAAAAGGTTAATAGGAAAGCCAAACAAAATCACCCTACCTGAGGGAGTGGATTAATTTGCAGATTAACTGCATGGAGCCAAGTTAATGATTAATGTGCAGGGACTGTTTCTTAAAAAGCTTTAGTATTATCATAACACTTCTCGTAGTTTCCATAAACACCACTTAAGCTAAAACAAGATTTCTGCTAATTATATGTACAAACCTTCCTTTGCACAAGCAAGGCCTCCAGACCCTCCACCAATTACTACAAGATCATATTCATACTTTCCTGGGAAGAAGATACAAAAAAAGAAGAAGAATCAGGCAACAAAGATGGGAGAGGTATGTAAGAAGGTAAGCATCAAAAAGTACACAATTTTTTACAATTGATTATTGCTGACTTAGGTTTTTCTTTACTAGAGCAGTGTGCTTTTTCAGCACCCCAAAGCATTCTCCAAAAATCGTTAAATTATCTAGTCTGGTTTCGCAAACGAAATACAGAAAATAAAGCAATCCAAAAGAAGTGAGAAAATAGATTAGATTTTCACACAACGTCCCATGATCAGACAGTTGCAGCTCGGACCCAGTATGGGTCTCCTGTCTCTGCATTACAGCAGCAAATTCTACACACAGCTTTTTCAGCCTTAACGGACTCACAAAGCTTCAGCTGCCACGTAGACTTTGCAGGGGTGTGGTGTGGCTGTCAGAGGGAAGCTGGCCCCTTCTGCCACCTCAGCCTCCCCCCACATCAGCCCAGTCTCCCAGAGCGGTTTTGAGGCGGCAGAAGACCGCAGTGAGGAATAACTCATTTCTTAGTAATGGCGCATGGGCAACTGCTTTCAGAGAGCTGTCAGCGGTTCAGGGAGGACAGCCGAGGCCGCAGCATCCCCACACCAGCTCTGCCACCACAGGGGTGGGGGACTTTTCTCGGAGGCCGTCAGGAGTTAAGCCCAGAGGAAAGCTCTGGCTGCCTTTGGGCTGCCCCGGTACCTCTCCAGGAAGCCCCACCGCGGGGCTGCAGGAGGCCTCGCCCACCTCACAGCCACCTGCGGCCCGGGGACTCCCTCAGCAGCTTGGGGGCTGAGGGACGGGCTCCCAGAGCGGCACCGAGGTGGGGGTGGTTCCGAAGGCCGTAGTGGATGGAGGCAGCGCGCCGTCCTCCCCGCCTTGGCCGCTGAGGGAGAAGAGCGGCGCCTCGGGGGGAAGGGGGGCGGTGGTCTCCGGTCCCCACAGCGGCCGCTCAGGTGAGGCGCCCGCCGGCCTCTCCCCGCCATGCGGGTGGCGGGAAGGGCTCGGGGGACCCTCCCTAGGCGCTCTCGGTGGGAGGAGGAGAGGCGGAGGCGCGGCCCCTGCCAGGCCCGAGCCCAGCGGGAACCCCGTACCTGAGAGGGCTCGTACCGCACGGCACAGCCCCGACACCGCCAGGAGACGCTCCCGCCTCCCCCACAGCGCCGCCATGCTGTACGGCAAAGGGCCTCCGCGCCGCGCCAGGACCCCGAGAGCTGACCGTGCAGCGCCTGAGCGGAGGGCGGCGACGCCGAGTCGGTGAGGGCGGGGGAGCCCGGGGAGGGTGGCGGGGTGCGGGGATCGGCGCGTCGCGGGCGGGAGCGCGCCGCCTGTCCTGAGCGCAGACGTGAGGGGAGGCGGCCGCTTCCCGCCCGCAGAGAGCGATAGCCCGGAGCTCCGGCTTCGGGAGCCGCTGCGATGCCGCGAGAGGCCGCGTTAGGAGGCGCGCACAGGCTGAGGCGTTAGAGAAGCGCGTTTGGGTTAAAATGAGACACATTGGAAGGGAAAAAACCCCTCCGCTTTGCTTGACTGGCTTCCCTCCCGATACAGCTGCAAAAAAGGTTGAGGGAAAGCGTTTTGGGGAAGAAAACGAACACGACAACCGCCCAGAACCTTCGCCGGTATTCAGAGCCTGTTTTCCCCCCTGTGAAACCCTTTGGAACAGACTCGGTGCGAGGAGGGCTGTCACAGCCCCCTCCTCAGGTGCGGCACGAAAACTGAAAGTTAAAAACTTCTGGGGAGGTGGTTTGAATAAAGCCTCTCCCTTCCACGAGGTGTTGCAGACAGCAAGTGAGGTAGTTTCCGATTCCTGTGGCTAAAATACATCCAGCGTTGAGAGCAGGCGCCAGGGACTCGGGGCTGAGGGAAGAGCGTTTCCCCCGCCAGCATGACGGGACGGGGCCTGTCCGCACAGGTCAGGGAACGAGAGCTGCACAAGCAGCTTCACGGCATTGTTTGACGGTGGTGGTACGCATATCCGCATAGGACGACCTGTCAGAGAATCTCTAATGCTTCACAGCCTTCAAGAGTGTCTCCTGTCCCTGTGCCACATGCCAGCTGTTGGTTAAGCAACGGCAGTGCCAGTGACCTACTTCGGATGGGAGCTGTGAGAGCTATTAATGCCCGTAATGTATTCTGTCAGCCTAAGGTAACAGGCCTCACAGGAGGCGTTGATCAAAACAATTCCTCAGGGAACAAGCGGCATCTCATTCGGAAGTGCTGGCTGTTGGCCTTTAGTGCAGTAGTGACCTTGCCTGCTGCCGTATGGAGCGAGCCACATGTGATAAATACCCTCATAGCCAAATCGGAGCCTGGGACAAAAAATCAGCCGCTTTTTCTTGGGGAGAAGGAGCTGGCCACAGAACAGTTTTAGGCACTCGTGGTTCAGCTGGCTGTGGAGCAAGGGCCTGGCTCGCAAGGGGGCAGCATCCAACCATTTTGTTTCAGAAACCATCCACCATCCGGTCCACAGCTGAGGAGAAATGGCATGAAATTAAAACACTCCAAGTTTTGTAGATCTAACATCACTTCCTACTGTAAGTCTGATTGTCTTTTTTCCATTCCATTAATATTTGAAAATACATAAAACAGGAATTACTATCACTTTAGTAAGTGGATTGGTGACTTGTCCAGTATCACTGCTGTTAAAAAAATCAAGGCAAAACCCCTGTGCCTCCTGTAGCACTAATCAGTAAATCACTAGAAACACTCTTACCCACTGCAGCAGCAATAGAAAGACATGACTAAAGCGTACTGAGAGGCCTTTGAATTAAAGAAACTTCAAGCATATTCAGATACTAATCTTTTATGCTTTTCAGGTACATGCATGCGAAGTTGGTTTAGATGTTCATTTTAGCCACTATCATTAATTGAATCGGGCAGTGTTGAGCCTATGCTGTCACACAGCATTTAGTTCAGACATATAGGATCAAAGGTAGAATTAAATCTCCCCAAACACATAACAAGTTTATGTGAATAAATGTTCCTGCATCATTATGGTATTTTGCTAGTGAGGAAAGGCCTTGAATGTAGCGAAGCTGTTGATAGAAAACATTACCTTTAAAGAGCACCTGCAGTGGCAGTTTAGGAAAGAATTGATGATAAACTTGGAGTAGTGCTTCTAAGCTATTTTAAGTATAGGGTCTTGGCCAAGTGCCGGTTGTAACAGCCACATCGTACACTAGCACTACTGATTACTTTCATTATTTTGGAACTCAGAGGCTAAGCGAACCACAGCCTACACAGCAGTGGTGGGATCGTAGCTTTTAGATGTTTGTGTGTTCCTGAACACATCAGCACACACCCTCTCTTTTCTAGCTTGAAAGGAAGTCAGTTGCTTTCACTTGGCATCCTTCTTAAGTCACCTGGGAACCAGAACTATCTATAGCTGCCACTCTGCCACTGGCAGACCGTGTGAAGCTGGGGTGTCACCATGCCTCTGGCTATATCTCACAGCTAATGATAAAGCACTGGGTAGTTCCACAGGCTGAGGCTTTCCCGTCAGAACCGCCATCTTCAGAAGGAAGTACAGTCTGTGTAATGCCACTCCGCTTGTTCTTGCAAATTCTGACAAGCTTGATCGCTGAGAGCAGTAGAGGTGAGTATCTGCAATAAGGAGTAGGTTTTGTCCATGGTGACAATATCAACAAGAGGAGTAGCCACTGATATTTGCTGCAGTTAGCACTGAGGAGGTGTGTCTGCACTACACTTCAATAATCTTTCTCAGGAACCAGAGACAGATTCTGCTTATCAGATGTGGTTTCTAATATGTATTTGACTCATCTATAGGTTTCTGCTCTTATTTTAATTCTTTTGTGGTTAGCATTAGGCTGATCAGAATAGTGATATACATTTTTTTTACATATATATAAGATGTATCTTAATTTCTTTTAAGAAAGCAAGCATTAAGTCCTTTAGTGGCAAATACATTCTAGTATCAGGAATCATTTACATGAAGTGTTGTGTAACTTGGGATTAAAAAAAACTTTTTATGAGATAGCTATCAGACTTAACATCATATTTACACTGAATTTTGTCAGTTGTAGCTAGTCATATTTAAAGTCATAAATTAACTTAATACATTAGATGTGGGTTGGTTTATCTCCAGGATGAGATGTTTATTCAATGTACTGTAAACCATCTGATATTAAAAAGGCAAAGGAAACACCACTGGAATATGTTTCAGAAATGTATATAAATCCATTCAACCAAAGTGTAGGTTTTGCAAGGCATGAATTGGTTCTGTTAACCGGCAGACTTTCTAGTGTTGAATTTATTGTAAGGACAGCTTGGAATTCCGTATATTTTTTTTTCTTCATATGAAATACCTTTTGTTACATTTATCAATGGCTTACTTAAATTCTTCCTCATTAAGGCAACCAGGACCAAATAGCTTTTCTTACTAACATTTTAGATATCTTGACTTTTCAAACACATCTTCTTGTCTTTCCTGTTCTTCTGGCATGGTTTGCTTTACGTCTTACGTTCCCAGATTCGTGAGACTTGGCAGGGTGGGGAAAGGAAGAGAGGTATAAGGTAGATATCATCTTTGGAAGTCATCACATTGTTTCTTTTTTAGTGGGTGGGGTGAGGAATGGATTATAACAGAGGTTGCATTTTGTGGCCTGACCTAATTAAAAACTTACAGGAGTGTCAGTGAACTGTACTGGATCACTAGTAGAATTAAGAGGTCTCCGCATCAGGTATGACTTTTTTGTTTCTTACCATCTCTCTTATAATTGATTGTACTCTTTTTTTCTTGTTGTTCTTGTTGTTCCTCTGCAAGTTAGTAGCATAGTGACCTTAGCATTAATGAGAAAGAGCAAGGAAAGAAAAAGCATGTGAAAGAAAGGCATGCCAAATGGTGAATACAAAAGTGGAAATAGTGGCATAGTCCATGGCAATTGAGAGAACCATATTCCAGAGCTACAAAAAGGACAGAATAAATAGTAGCAGGGCGAGCGGTTGTTACCAGTCCTTAGACTTTTCTCAAAGCAACCTTCTCATGATTCAAACTGCTAAATATATGGATAGTATTCGAATGTTGGGGTTATGCTGACAAGTGAGAACCCTTGTTTGAAGACACAGATCCTGGGTAAACTGGAGAAGTATTTTTTATCACTTTTATTTGAGGCTTCTTAACTGACTTGTGGAGCAAGAATTTTCTAATATTACTTTCTGTTGGGTGTTGCTTTACATTGGCTTGAAGGAATCTGTGGCTGTTTGTTTACACTCAAACTGCTGTATGTTTCTGCATTTTTGATATCTGCTTTTAAGAGTTTTGACAAAGCAATCTTTAGGAGAGTTAAGTCAAACTTATAAGGGGAGAAAATTACTAATTTTTGTTTATGAGATTGAGGTGGTGCTCAGATTTTTATGTGAAGTCTACAAAGTTTATAACATTTTGTTAAGATGGGACAAATATATCCTAGTAGTTAATAATTTTTTATGTAAGGTCTGTAAATGTATTTAGAACAACTACATTGAGAAAGCTAAGAAAAGTACACGCATCACAGAATTACTCTACATCAGGTCATAATTTATATACTATTTTAAAATGTAATTCTAAAAGAAAACCACCAATTCTAATATTTGCTAAATGCCCCAAAAGGACATCTTGTTACACTGAATACATCGTTCAGCTAACAGTGTTTCCTCTCCTGGAAACATTTGTGCATAGGTTCNAAAAAAAAAAAAAAAAAAAAAAAAAAAAAAGGTTTAACATCTCAGCTTTGATGCTATTTCTCCCTTCCTTTGCTTTCTTTTTATTTTCAGAAATTTGTCTGAGGGTAGGACTTGTTGTTCAGAATTTAATCCATGCCATTTAATTCCTTCCTTCCTTAGCATATAGTCTTCTGTTCATAGTTGTCCAAAACAAGTAATTGATTGCAAGTGAGGGAAAAAACCAGCAGAAATAGATGAACCTTCAAGTAACACAAGTTCCTGACTTCAACAGATATTACCAAAAAGTGAGGGGAGAAAAAAACAGAAGTATGGTAACTTAACTGAGCTTAAAAGTTTTCGTGAGGAGTTATAACATCTTTGAAAGCAGGAAGTTTTTTTCAGTCTCTATGATAACTTTTTAAGATGCACACTAAACACAAAATAGTCAAACTGTTTGTAAAATCTTTTAAATATTAGAGTACAACTTTGCTGGCCATCTTTCTTCTTTTTTTAGCCATTTCCTATTTTAGATATCTCCAGGCAGTTTCCTGATTCATACGAGTGGTGCTTCCTTTTTCAAAATTCCTCTTTTGCATGTTTCTCAGCAAGAAAAACTAATTTATCTGTTGAAAGCAGCAAATTCACATAAAAGAAAATCCTTTTTGCTATTCTGAAAATGCAAGCTCAAAATAATTTTCTTCCACTCAGTGTTTCACATGATATGTGGGGTTTATAATAATGTGCTAGCTCTCTTGTCTCCCTTTGTTTAAGCTTTTAAAAACCAGTCTTTGGCCAGGATTATTTGAAGAACAGAATACCGTTTGTTGTTATGCCAGGCATGGATTTACCGAGAAAGCTTTAGCTCCATGGTTTGCACAGCAAGTAGGGATAGCACTGCCACGTTGCATCACATGATGGCAGCTGTATAGCCTCCATTTGAGAGCTCTGTAGATGAGCAAGTCCACTCAAGTTTGTGCAGACAGATCTGAGCTTACCTCTGTCAGCTGTCCGACTGAGTCAGTCTGAACTAGTCAGTTATTCTGACCTGTTGCCATTCATAGGATGTTGCTTCCAAGCTAAGACATCCTGGGTCTACATCTTCCCATAGATGTGCCCTGTGAATGCAGTATGCTGACATTCTGCAATACCAAATCCATCTTTTAAGATCTTGTCTTTACATAAAAATTGTATTACACCAATATGTTTATAGCTCTCCCCAGTTCTATAACCTGGATGTATTAATATCAGGGTGAATTTTTACTATCTGGACAAGGATAAGTCATGTGAATTGTGTATATAAACATGCACTCTGGAGTCTGTAGCATTGTTACTATGTTAGTGAAAACTTACAAAAACATCCATACCTATATTGGCCCTGTCTTGGGCAAAAAGGTAAATGAAAGAAAGGCATAAACCGATGTCTAACAGCCTACCAAAGAAATTTCTCTTGGAGAAAAAAATATCCCATAATAACATATTACAAAACTTCAACTTTTTATTAACTTGGAAGCAACTTACTGACATTGTCACACAGTTTGGGTGCTTTAATTAACTGAACCTCTGCCTTTATCTAATTTGCAGTTATTGCCATTCATCATTTTTGCTTGTGTAATGAAATGTCTAGACAACAGAAAGGGTTACTTTTACAGGCATAGCCTCTGCCATGCAAGTAAACAGCTGTGGGCAGGCAGAAGCAAGTTTGCTCCTCCCATGCTTCTAGCCTGAAGAATATGATTCAGCTCAAAATTGCAAGTCCTTTAGAAGTGTTGTCATGGGACACTGCTCAGTCTCGTAAGTCCTGGCACTAATTTATGCTGCTAAGCAGAAGCTGGGCTCATACCACCCACCAATTCACAACTAGCTGTAGTTAACTGAAAGGACTTCTCCAAAGAATAGCTGTATGCTTGCAGAACCAGGTCAGTGCATAGAATAAGTTTTACTGTTTTAAGCTCTTTTCTCCACAGCCCAGCAATAAAAAAAGTTCTCAGTTAATTTTAACTGTGCATGGCATCAGGGGCCATACAGATACAAGCTGTCATGGTTTCACAACCAGCTTTTGACCAGACAGGAAATTACTGTCAGTGGAGCTGGAGTGCAGTATTGCTTATTTCATTCCTTCCTTGTTCTGCTTGATGTCTGGATTATAAGAAAATATTTGTTGAGCTAAAGCTCTGTTATACGTGGAGGGGGTACTTCAAAGTTATTCTGTATTGACATTGGGACCCTGTATTGCAGGGTCTTAGTTATGTTTTGTTTAGAGTTACTAAAACCACTTTGATCTTCACCTACCTCTCTTTCCTACAATTCTTTATTCAATTAATACACTTTAAATTTGTTATTCTTCTCTCGTCATGCTCTCAGGTAGTCCCTAATTCTTTCAGGGACCTCTCTCCTCATGTGATAAAGCCTGTGTTCAGTTCTCCAGCTCTTGTTTCTGACACATTTGATATACCCTTTATTTGAATCTTCAAAAAGTTTATAGGTTGGACTTCAAACGCTTGCTGACTGAGTCTCAGTTTTGTAGTGAGAATACAGCAGAGAACTACTACCACATTGTGTTTGGGTTTTGGTTTTTCTTATTATTTTCTTTTATGGTGCAATTTAATTGCAGCTTGATTATATTGTTTCGACCTCAAAGGAAACAATATAGACAGTCAAGCCTCTTCTTTTATCCCAGAGCTGTTTGTATCAGAATTTTTTTTCCAACTAGAAGAAACTAGAACTTCCAACTATAGAAATTCAAGTGCACTAATTATAATGTATTGATTACATCTCATTCTGTATGTGCTGTTAAGCAATTTGCTATACGTACCTTCCCTCCTTCCAGCAGCACTCTATATTTAATCCACATGCCTAGGTCTTGTTTCAGCGACTTCTGTACTGGCTGTAGCATGCCACGTCTGTGCTGAAAAAAAGAACTAAATCTCTTGGGCCAAATTCATTCCTGGAGTTGCTTGATTGAACACAGTGCATTTACACTGAGCACAGATTTGGCTCATACCTGACTTTGTCAGCATTCACTGTGCTGTAACTAAGTAACAAGAACACTGTCATTAGGGGACAGATGAATAGCTTTCTCTAAGGTTATTAGAGCACTGTGCACCTTTAAGGAGTGCAGAAATCTGTGAAAGGAGGAGTTGGGGGAAAAGGACACCGCTCCTTTTAGAGTCTGTGTAACAGAACTGATAAGCTATTCCTGTGATGTGATCGAATGTGACTGAATACTGCAGGCTCTTGGACTCTTATTCTATAAAATCCACAATCAGAGCAGCACAGGAAAAGATCGGAGGGAACAGCTTCTGCTGTACTGAGAAAGGTACCTATTTATATTTTCTTATTTCTCAGACTTGACATTATTTGTTATCTTAGATAATGTAACCATTTTAAACAGTCGTGAATATGAAAGAAGCGGTGTTTTCCACATTCTGACTGGTACTCATTGTCAGGAAGCTGGTTCGTGGGCAGCAACAGCTTTCACAGAGAAAGAGTAGGACATATTTGTGTGTAATGCATTTGTACCGTATTGTAAACCTTGACAGCTGAAAGAAGTTAGATGAGATAACCCCGACTAAATTGAAAATGCAATTTATGGCTATAAGTATGCTGGAATTTGGTACTCATTTGTATTCAAGAGAAAGCTGAAAGCAAGTCAAGCTTCAGTTCAGTCATATTTGACTGAATAGCTGCTTTTATGAATGTGTTGCTGCAGCTGTATTTTATGGGGGTTTTAATTCTCAAGAGGGAGTTCTGCTACAGCAAAATGCGAAGAACAGACAAAAAGCTAGTACTTTTGCTTGCTAGCCCTGTTGCTGCTTATAGAGTATCTTTCTGATGCCTGTTACTGACATTCTTTACCTTCTGTCCTTTAAAAACAAACTCATATTTACTAATACTGTCAACGACATGTCATATTGCTGATCTCCATAAACATCTTCTCATAAACATTACTTCGTCTCTGCACTTAAGCTTACTTTTTTCTGCTTACTCAGCCGTGGACTTCTCTAACAAAGCCCTTAGGTCTCATGCGTTTGCACAGCACTGCAGTATTTAAATGCA